>CM030360.1:11833849-12099241 GCA_017893485.1 Hemerocallis citrina
ACAAAGTACAACCTACATCCCTAACTAGTCCCTCCCCTAGCTAAACTTGTAAACTATGCTTCTGCACCCTGTTCTCCCATCAAAACCTCCAAGATGAACTTTGAGTTCCAACAAAAATCAAATTTGGAATTCAAAATCCATCTATCTAGCTCTCCACCCCAGGCACCCTCACCATCCCCCAAACGACCTCCAGGCAACAACTACAGCCACCATCTCTTGCTGGCATGCTTACTACTCTTCTTACGATGTTGCCGTCATGTATCCGCCAAACCAACCCCACCGCGGTACCATCTTTCGATTGCGTCAAATCCAGCCCTCAACAGTAGTCGTTATTCTCAACCGAAAATGAGAACGCTTGCACTCAGCGATAGCTCCACCAAATGTAATTTAAATTACAAACAAAGCTAGTTTGAAATTACACTAGAATATTCTCCCCCACACTCCCCAACTAAAATTTGAATTTCAAAAATCTATATTGAAATTTCAAATTCAAAGAATCTCCCCCTCCACACTTCCAATGCAAATTTAAATTTCGAATCCCTAAATCGAAATTTGAATCATATGAACCTTTCCCCAAATCTAATTTGAAATTCAAAAACTCTAATTTGAATTTCAAATTTTAAATTTTAACCCAAACCACCCTCCCCAATCGGACGAACCGACTCTTCCCTCACTCTCCCACCACCCTCGTCCCCCACATCTACTTATGGTCATTCCACCAAACACCCTGTGAGCAAACCCATACTCTTCAAACTGAACATCTTACCAATCGGCAGTGATGGGTTGAAGTCATCAATCTCTTCTGCCTGGCCAGCACACCGCCGACAAAGCCATCAACCGGCCACCTCACTCTGCCCTCGACATCACCCCACCAGATGTTGATATTGAATCTTGAAAGAGAGTAATTGAATGTTGTTGATGTTGAATCTTGAAGGAGTAGTTGAATGTTGTTGATGTGGAATCTTGAAAGAGAATAGTTGAATGTTGTTGATTGTTGTTGAGAAAGTTGAGAGATAGAAGAGAGAGTTGAGTGAATTTTTTGTAGAGAATTGAATGAAATGAGGCTGTGTATATAGAAAATGTATTTTTCAATTTTCCAAAATACCCCCAAAAACTAGCTAGTATAAATCCATTGGGGGGGGTATTTTGGTAATTTTACATACCCTTTTTATTCAAAAAAATCTGGAAAAAAATAAAAAATAAAAAATAAAAAATAAAAAATAAAAAACGGCTACAACCAACGGTCGGCCCACGGGCCAGCCCGGACCGGCCCGGGCCGGTTCAATCCGGTCCCAGACTAGTGCGGGCCGGGTCGTTACCGGTTTTTTTCCGCCAATTTCTGAACCAGACCGGCTCCCACTGCTGGGGCGGTCTGACCCCAGTTCAGCCCGGGTTTGAGCGGGCCGGGCCGAGTCGGTCCCGGGCCGGGCCGAGTCGGTCCCGGGCCAGCCCGGACCGAATGCCACCCCTATCTCCGGCGGCGGTATTTTAACAAACTTCATTAACTATTACCAACTTCTCTGAGATATGTCAAAAGCTATGAAAACAGATGTTTCTATTTGGACAGCCATGTAGTGTGGGGGATGTGACTAGCTATTTCAATAAATAAATTTGTGTGTCCGCGTGTCGTGTCACACCGTGTTTGTTGTGGTACATCAATGTCCATGCTTCTTAGGATAAAAGTCTTCCATTCAACTGTAAGATAACCTGGGATCCTGGCTCTTTGAAATCAATCACGCATGTGAACATTGACAAATCTCATTGAGTGTATATAAAATGTGTTTAGTTTTTACATATGGGAGATAATGCGGCAGATGTCATCCCACAACTCATCAGGTTTATGTAGTTGATTGATCACTGCTTGAACAAAATAATAGCTAGTTTATGTGATGTTTTGATCATTGGCTTGTGATTATTACCGGTTACCATCCCAATTAATGTTCTATTTTTACTGTATTTATCGTCGTCGAAACCTTTTCGATGAAATGGTTTTAGCATGTGCTGGAAGATAGTTACTATGAGTGGACACACGACAAGGAGTTACGTAAACTATATCACAGTATCAGCGTCTATATCTCTCTTTATCAATCCATCTTGAACATGTTGCATTATGACAAAAATACACACGAGAAAACTTGTAAGTAAATAAGAAACTAGTGTGTTTACCTTATTAGATTTACTTGGTGAACCAGGAACTTCATCATCAACGTCATTGAAAGGAAATACCTGTAGAAGAACCCAACCATGAACCATATAGCAAAACTCTCAAGTAAAATTAACAAACACTACGTTTCTCGAAAGGCAACAGGAAACAATGGTAGATCAGAAATCCAGAACCAACTATAGACATAAAGTAGTCGTGAAGTCAGCAATCTCGAATTCTAATAAGTCAGCATTCAGAAGCATTCAGAAGCAAATAGAGCTGCCCAGGCTTCAGCTAAAAACATGAGGGAATGTTCCCATGGTGTAAGCTCTAATGAAAACCAACGATGCGCGACTATTTTTTACTAGACAAAGTTTAAGATATAGATTTCTGACTGAACTATAAAAGTAGGAACTAAGGTATGATATGGGGCAAAAAGTAGCATTTGTATGGGACTAGATCAAATAATGGTTGTCCATATCTGAGAGATAAAATCTAGGGCATAAAAGAAAACAGATGTCGAGAAAAAGAAATACTTAGTTTCCAAACAAAATTCAAGCTTCAATTAATCATATGCTAAGTAACAAACATTATGAGTTCATACCTTCCCAGCCAGAAACTGTTCCATAATTTTTTTTTTCTTCTCAGTTTCTATGAGTTTTACGGTCTTCTTTTCTCACTCTCCCATGGGACCACCATAGTGGATTTTGCAAAGGCCACCCGTGTAGTCATCCACGTTTGTAAACAAATTCATTGAAGCAACAACAGTCGCAACTGCATTCTGTTTGCATTCTGTTTACAGACCACATTCCTGTCAAGGGAGCCCACTTGTGTTTGTACATAAATTATATCATCCAGTGATTCTATTTCACCTTGAGCTTTAGGTTCTCTTTTTTTTTTTTTGAACATAAAAAGTGAGCCTCGCAGCCCCATTCTCAATGTCCTTTCAGTTTACACGAATTAAAATACACAAGTTATCCTTATCCACCATAGGAGTCATCTTATCCAAAATTTTCACCTTTCTTGAAAATGTAGTATACATTTCACAAAGATCCCTACACACCAATTCCATTGCCGTCACATCCTTATTTTCCAGTGAAGATGAATATCTATAGAGCATCAGAATCCCCAAATTACAATAGTAGGCGTAACCAGCACCCATGACAAGAGTGAAATCGTTGAGCTTCAACATTTATTTGGCATTGAAAGACAACCCCGGAGGTATGCCACGGGCGGAGAATGTAGTCACCACTGTGTCAGTGGCACAAAAAAAATAATCTGTTTCCTATATAAAGTATCTCGCTACATATAGCGTTGTGTTGTTAAATTTGAAATAAATAACAAAAAACATAAATATTACAAGAACAAAAGAAAGACGATATACAATTTCATTGGTATATGAGTACTATAGTTAAATATTTCAACTATATATATATATGTGTGTGTGTGTGTGTATGAGTATAAGTAGGCATTCAGCTAGAAACAATGTGGAGGCGACCAACATGTTGTAAGCGGTAATGAAAACCATCTTTGATACCCGACAATTTTTTACCGGATTAAGTTTGTAATATAGTTTCCGAGTGGGACTAGAAAATTATGGATTTACGGCATGACATGGGGCAAAACTAGGATTTGTTTGGATTACTGCGGTCTATATGTCAAAGAAGAAATCTAGGTCATAAAAGAGATGAGAAAGAGAGAGAGGGAGACGGTGAAAATTACTCGAAACAGCAGTCTCCAAACATATTTCAAGCTTTAATTGATTATTTGATACTTGGCAATATTTTAATGTTCACCTATTGTATACTGATAGAACAAATAACAAACATCACGACTTCAAATATCAAGATCTAAGCCTTTTCCCATAAATCTGGTCCAACGTTTTGTCATAAAAAAGGTTAGGCACACTTGATACTGCATCAATCATACAAAATTTCAATAAAGAGTCCAATGTACATTACTGATGAGGGTAAAAATAACGGACGATCTGCACTGCTCGATCCTGGAGCGAATCTCAAAGTCATCTCACTTCCTCTTGTGGGCCGACTATGGGCTCGTCACCCAAGACCAGTCCTGTGTGGACCGGGTCGCACCCCCTAAATAGGGGACCCAAAAATCTCCCCAAGTCAGGTTCTTAAACTATAAATACAGCCCTACCTCTACAATAACCAGGTAATCACTATTTTTTCCACCACCTTAGCCTCCCTTAATATTCTGGTTATTGACTTGAGCATCGGTGGGTCTGTCTTCGGAAATCCTCACGATGTCTCCGACTTTTTTGCAGTTGTCCGATGACGATCGAACCACCCCAATCCACCCACCAAACCCAGCACATCAACTTCACAGCAGAATGATGCGATCTGTCTCTAAGTTAATGCAGGAAGTTTTTTTTTTTGATAACGCGGATGGAATCAAAATATTCAAGCCCAAAATATATAAATAAAAAATGAGGTGAATACACGAATACAATTTTACGAAAGGTAAAACAACAGACGCAATAGCAACACAAATGGACAGACTCGAATACAAAAGCAATAGAGCGCATTGCCAAAACCAGCCAGAACCCGCGCTGGGAAACCACCGCGACGACAGGGACATGGACCCTAAAAAATCCTACAAACAACAAAGGATAAACCGCGGAACCAAAACACCAAACCACGGAACGGAGTCCCTCCACAGACGAAGGCCACAAAAAGGGCAACACTCGCAAATCGACAGGTCAGAAAAACCAACTTGAAGGAGGGAAAGAAACAGACAAGCAACTAAGTGCCAGCGCCTAATGGCGACCAAACCCTCGAAATCGAAGGGGATCGAACGGGCTATAACAGCCCTTTGAACTCAAGAAATCGAAACCTGCGACCAGGCAAAAAGAAACAAGGGTCTCAACTCCGTCGGAGACAGGATGGAGCGAGACGGCAAAGAACCAGAAACAAGAGCCCCCTGGGGGGAGTGAACGTAGAGGGAAAAAAACTACCACCCAAGCGGTGAACACACTAGAGAACTGAGAATAGTCAGGAAGCAAACCATATCCGAAAGAAAACTAAGCAACTAAACGCTACAGAAAAAATAACACGAGGAAACCAGCTTCCTGCCTACGCACATCATGGGTTAGAACCCAGATAAACAACAGAACCACCAAACAACTCACATCTCGAATGACGACATCTAAACAAGCGTCGACCACAAGCTCCGAACCACAAGCAATGAGCAGCAAAACAAAAAAAACTCTGGCAACAAAATAACAGAAAAATCAACCATATTGTCGCAGGCATATTGCAGTTTGATATTTTGTCTTCTTCCTGTCTTCTCCTTGCATCATATATTTTTTTGCATACTTTCTTGTACATGGACAATTTCAGTTATATTCTTAGACTCAACCTTAGGTATTATTTTAGTCAACTCATTCCCTGCTAATGTCTTATCCGATCCCGATGTCAACACCACTCGCTTCTCTTCATTGTTTCCTGCTTCTCAATCTCTTGGGTGTTACATTTGCTCTGTCCTACATACCGCCTATGCAAATTTCGAGGACGAAATTTTGTTGTAAGGTGGGTAGGATTTGTAACCCCTGTTCCCGTTAATATGTACTTTTTCAAGTATTTTTCCCGTATTTTAAATTCTTAACTATTCTATTTTAATTGATCATGAAGCCCAATATTAATTCAATATTTAAATGTTTTGAAGCCCAATCCCATAATTGTTTTATCAAATGGATTTAAGCCCATTCCTATAAATAATTTGTTATATTGTTTTTGAGCCCATAAACCAAGTCCAAACGCGAACCCTGTACTCATATATAGTTCTATGGGCATCCAACTATGTGATTATATTCTATTCCCAAAATATTAAACTACCTGTCAATCTCTTGGGTGTTACATTTGTTCTGTCCTACATACCGCCTATGCAAATTTCGAGGACGAAATTTTGTTGTAAGGTGGGTAGGATTTGTAACCCCTGTTCCCGTTAATATGTACTTTTTCAAGTATTTTCCCGTATTTTAAATTCTTAACTATTCTATTTTAATTGATCATGAAGCCCAATATTAATTCAATATTTAAATGTTTAGAAGCCCAATCCCATAATTGTTTTATCAAATGGATTTAAGCCCAATCCTATAAATAATTTGTTATATTGTTTTTAAGCCCATAAACCAAGTCCAAACCCGAACCCTGTACTCATATATAGTTCTATGGGCATCCACCTATGTGATTATATTCTATTCCCACAATATTAAACTACCTGGACACATCCCCTCACATTCCCCACTTTTCACATTCCGTAACTCCTCCCCCCACTATCTCACATATATTTATTATATTCTATTTTATAAACCCCCCCTCTGTTTCTCTCTCCCATCTCCTTCTCTCCTGTCTCCCGCTCTCTCCTTCTCCTCTGGTTCCCAACCAAAATCAGAGAACCCAAATCACCCTGTGCCGACCTCCGCCTTGCTCCGACCACCTCAGCCCTCGCGCGCCAGCCACCTGGCACACCCCCCGTACTCCTGCTCCCTCTCTCACTCGGCAAACAACGTCAGCGCCCCGCAGCGACGCGCCAGCCACCCTGAGCACCGCCTGTTCGCCTTGCCCCATGCACCTCCGTCCCCGTCGACGCTCCTCCCCATCGCCTCGCCCCTGCACCTCCGTCCCCGTTGATGCTCCTCCCGATCGCCTCCCTGCCTCCAACCGTCCCCGTCGAGCTCCCCGTCATCCAAACCCATCACCACCTCCGAAGAACTCCCGAACCCATTTTCTCCCTCCTCGCCGCAGTCACCAGACGCCCCACCATCGTCGTTCACCGTTTCCCCTATCTCCTATCACCCCGAGCCTCTCCGCAACCCTCCGCCCCACCCTGTATACTGGACCAATATTTTTTTTTTCGTTTCACTGGTCCTAAGTTGCGTGGTCCTCTTCTTCCACCTTCGCTCGGGGCCCCCATAAAAGACTTTACAATCTCCACCACCAAAGATGTTCAATTTTACCTAGCGATCCATACAGTCTTCCACGATATTAATGGCATGTGCTTTGCACCGGGTCTCGTCATTCTGCACGTTAGCATCTCCTTTCTCCACCTACACATCATCATCAATGGACGACAACTTTAGCTCAAGTTTTATATAATCTCCTGCTTCTTTGACATAGAAGTTTGCACGCACGCTGCTGTCCACTGATGTCCTATTAACTATCACAGAAGTAAACCTTATGTTTCAGTAAATAGTCAAACTCGAACTTTGCCATTTTTTTTAAGAACATCTCAATCATCATAGGCAAATTCCCAACTAGTAATTCCATACAGCTTTTGTCTAAATTTTTTGGCAAAACTGCACATTCATGTATCAAATACAGTCCAAGACCACAAAAGTACCCCAGTCCGCCAACCATCATGACAGAGTTGTCATTTAACTTCAATATTTTTCTAATTATGTAGAGTTTCATTGGGAAATTTAGGAGTTTTTTCAATGACTCCCAAACTGTTAGTGGCACAAAAATACCTAACTTTGATGTGTACGATAGACCTTAACACGCATATTAGCCTTGCGTTCAACCTGGAAAATTAAAAGAAATTAGGGAAAATCAAAAAAATTGCCAGAACAAGTGGGGGAAAAAAGTATGCATTTAATTCATAGACAACTGAATGCGAGAGCCGGAGAGATTTAAACATTACAAATGCCAAAGATTTTAATGTATGGAAAAACGGATTTCAAATTACTATAAATCACATACACAAACTATTTTAAACATGAGGAACAAGTTGAATGATTTAAATACTTTCACTAACCGTCGTAATAAGTTTTTTTTACAGAATTGTATCCCTACATCTTCATCTTCATGTGGCATATTAGCCTTGCGTTCAGCCTGGAAAATTAAAAGAAATTAGAGAAAAACAAAAAATTTCCAGAACAAGTTGGGAAAAAAATTACGCATTTAATTCATAGACAACTGAATGCGAGAGTCGGAGAGATTTAAACCTTCCAAATGCCAAAGGTTTTAATGCATGTGTTAACAGATTTCAAATTACTACAAATCACATACACAAACTATTTTAAACATGAGGAACAAGATGAATGATTTAAATACTTTCACTAACCACGGTAGGTTCATTATGGAATTGTATCCCTATATATCTTCTTCATGTGGAGAACTCTCAGACTTGGAGCTGCAAAATTTTATCCAACAAGAACAACATGAGAACTTAAACTACAACATGTAGAAAGTTAAAACTACTTTAGAAAGAGAAAACAACTATAAAAAAAACATGATTTTAGCAATGTTACCACAATTGTGAACTAGAGGAACGCATACAAATCTGCAAGATTTTAAACTAAGATGGTCTTATAAATGACTGGAAGAAAATTATGTTTTTCAATAATATGAAGATAGATAATTCATACGGCCAAACCACAGTGATTCAGTATTAAGGCTTGTTGCTATTTTTTGAATTTTGAACATATGTGGAAACACTATATACATACATACATTTATATATAAGGACACCAAAGAATGACAACAAAAAATAAACTAATCAAACTCTGAATTTCTACAATAGAGTAAAATAAGAACACTTGCACGCTTGATGTCACGTTCTCTGATTTAATAATGAGTTATTTGTCACACAATATATCTCAGTAACAGTTCTAAAGAGTGAAGATACAAAGAAATTAAAAAAATATATGCACAATGGAGATAATTCAAACCTAGTTAAAGTTTTGAAAATTCACAATCGCACCTCAATAAAACAAACATATTAGGAATCTCTTATAGAGAACCCAAAAGCACATTTTGGACACTAAAAACACTTTTAAGCTTAACATAACTTATATCAGATTGTGTTGAGACTCAATAACACAAGAAAATTGCATACTATAACACAGCAAAAACTATTATTAAAAAAAATAATGCAAAAACAATCACAACTGTAAAATTTTGTGTACAATTTTCCGAACTACGACCAATTTTCTTAACATCTTTAGCTAGTGCCATTTTTCTTAACTACTACCGAGTTTCTTCCAGCACATGCTCAACCACATTAATCACAACCACTAAAACGAGGATGTAGTCCCATGCAGATCAACATCAGTATAAACGACTGAGTGCTGTGGAATTTCCCTAAAAGAAGGGTGTAGTCTTTTGCAGATCAACCCGAGTGGAAAGCAATGAGTGCTCGAACGTCCTCAATAAGACTATAAGAGGATTTATGATCGTCTTTTCTTGTAACAACTAAAACATTGTGTTTTCTTGTAACAACCTGATGCATGGGAAAAACAGTTCTCAGATCACAATTTGCATTCTTCAGTTAGTCTAGACATAAATCGAGATAAAAGGTTCAAAATTTCAGATCATTTTACAAGATGACCATCCGAGTACCGACAAAGTTTGTCCAAGGCTAACTTTAGAAACCCATCGTCCAAGATAACGAGGCTCCAAAGCCAGTGAGAAGCTTTGGACAAACTTGGACGATGGGTTTCTAAAGTTAGCCTTGGACAAACTTTGTCGGTACTCGGAAGGTCATCCTGTAAAATGATCTGAAATTCTGAATCTTTTATCTCGATTTATATGTCTAGACTAACTGAAGAATGCAAATTGTAATTTGAGAACTGTTTTTCCAATGCATCAGGTTGTTACAAGAAAAGACGATCCTAAATACTCCTATAGTTTTATTGAGGACGTTCGAGCACTCATTGCTTTCCACTCGGGTTGATCTGCAAAAGACTACACCCTTCTTTAGGGAAATTCCACAGCACTCAGTCGTTTATGCTGATGTTGATCTGCATGGGACTACATCCTCGTTTTAGTGGTTGTGATTAATGTGGTTGAGCATGTGCTGGAAGAAACTCGGTAGTAGTTAAGAAAAATGGCACTAGCTAAAGATGTTAAGAAAATTGGTCGTAGTTCGGAAAATTGTACACAAAATTTTACAGTTGTGATTGTTTTTGCATTATTTTTTTTAATAATAGTTTTTGCTGTGTTATAGTATGCAATTTTCTTGTGTTATTGAGTCTCAACACAATCTGATATAAGTTATGTTAAGCTTAAAAGTGTTTTTAGTGTCCAAAATGTGCTTTTGGGTTCTCTATAAGAGATTCCTAATATGTTTGTTTTATTGAGGTGCGATTGTGAATTTTCAAAACTTTAACTAGGTTTGAATTATCTCCATTGTGCATAGATTTTTTTAATTTCTTTGTATCTTCACTCTTTAGAACTGTTACTGAGATATATTGTGTGACAAATAACTCATTATTAAATCAGAGAACGTGACATCAAGCGTGCAATTGTTCTTATTTTACTCTTGATTGTAGAAATTCAGAGTTTGATTAGTTTATTTTTTGTTGTCATTCTTTGGTGTCCTTATATATAAATGTATGTATGTATATAGTGTTTCCACATATGTTCAAAATTCAAAAAATAGCAACAAGCCTTAATACTGAATCACTGTGGTTTGGCCGTATGAATTATCTATCTTCATATTATTGAAAAACATAATTTTCTTCCAGTCATTTATAAGACCATCTTAGTTTAAAATCTTGCAGATTTGTATGCGTTCCTCTAGTTCACAATTGTGATAACATTGCTAAAATCATGTTTTTTTTATAGTTGTTTTCTCTTTCTAAAGTAGTTTTAACTTTCTACATGTTGTAGTTTAAGTTCTCATGTTGTCCTTGTTGGATAAAATTTTGCAGCTCCAAGTCTGAGAGTTCTCCACATGAAGAAGATATATAGGGATATAATTCCATAATGAACCTACCGTGGTTAGTGAAAGTATTTAAATCGTTCATCTTGTTCCTCATGTTTAAAATAGTTTGTGTATGTGATTTGTAGTAATTTGAAATCTGTTAACACATGCATTAAAACCTTTGGCATTTGGAAGGTTTAAATCTCTCCGACTCTCGCATTCAGTTGTCTATGAATTAAATGCGTAATTTTTTTCCCAACTTGTTCTGGAAATTTTTTGTTTTTCTCTAATTTCTTTTAATTTTCCAGGCTGAACGCAAGGCTAATATGCCACATGAAGATGAAGATGTAGGGATACAATTCTGTAAAAAAAACTTATTACGACGGTTAGTGAAAGTATTTAAATCATTCAACTTGTTCCTCATGTTTAAAATAGTTTGTGTATGTGATTTATAGTAATTTGAAATCCGTTTTCCATGCATTAAAATCTTTGGCATTTGTAAGGTTTAAATCTCTCCGGCTCTCGCATTCAGTTGTCTATGAATTAAATGCATACTTTTTTCCCCCACTTGTTCTGGCAATTTTTTTGATTTTCCCTAATTTCTTTTAATTTTCCAGGTTGAACGCAAGCCTAATATGCGTGTTAAGGTCTATCGTACACAACAAAGTTAGGTATTTTTGTGCCACTAACAGTTTGGGAGTCATTGAAAAAACTCCTAAATCTCCAATGAAACTCTACATAAGTAGAAAAATATTGAAGTTAAATGACAACTCTGTCATGATGGTTGGCGGACTGGGGTATTTGTGGTCTTGGACTGTATTTGATACATGAATGTGCAGTTTTGCCAAAAAATTTAGACAAAAGCTGTATGGAATTACTAGTTGGGAATTTGCCTATGATGATTGAGATGTTCTTAAAAAAAATGGCAAAGTTCGAGTTTGACTATTTACTGAAACATAAGGTTTACTTCTGTGATAGTTAATAGGACATCAGTGGACAGCAGCGTGCGTGCAAACTTCTATGTCAAAGAAGCAGGAGATTATATAAAACTTGAGCTAAAGTTGTCGTCCATTGATGATGATGTGTATGTGGAGAAAGGAGATGCTAACGTGCAGAATGACGAGACCCGGTGCAAAGCACATGCCATTAATATCGTGGAAGACTGTATGGATCGCTAGGTAAAATTGAACATCTTTGGTGGTGGAGATTGTAAAGTCTTTTATGGGGGCCCCGAGCGAAGGTGGAAGAAGAGGACCACGCAACTTAGGACCAGTGAAACGAAAAAAAAAATATTGGTCCAGTATACAGGGTGGGGCGGAGGGTTGCGGAGAGGCTCGCGGTGATAGGAGATAGGGGAGACGGTGAACGACGATGGTGGGGCGTCTGGTGACTGCGGCGAGGAGGGAGAAAATGGGTTCGGGAGTTCTTCGGAGGTGGTGATGGGTTTGGATGACGGGGAGCTCGACGGGGACGGTTGGAGGCAGGGAGGCGATCGGGAGGAGCATCGACGGGGACGGAGGTGCAGGGGGCAAGGCGAGGCGATCGGGATGACCGTCGACAGGGACGGAGGTGCAGGGGGCAAGGCGAACAGGCGGTGCTCAGGGTGGCTGGCGCGTCGCTGCGGGGCGCTGACGTTGTTTGCCGAGAGAGAGGGAGCAGGAGTACGGGGGGTGTGCCAGGTGGCTGGCGCCCGAGGGCTGAGGTGGTCGGAGCAAGGCGGAGGTCGGCACAGGGTGATTTGGGTTCTCTGATTTTGGTTGGGAACCAGAGGAGAAGGAGAGAGCGGGTATATAATAATGCGGAGTTATGTGAGATAGTGGGGGGAGGAGTTACGAAATGTGAAAAGTGGGGAATGTGAGGGGATGTGTCCAGGTAGTTTAATATTGTGGGAATAGAATATAATCACATAGGTGGATGCCCATAGAACTATATATGAGTACAGGGTTCGGGTTTGAACTTGGTTTATGGGCTCAAAAACAATATAACAAATTATTTATAGGAATGGGCTTAAATCCATTTGATAAAACAATTATGGGATTGGGCTTCAAAACATTTAAATATTGAATTAATATTGGGCTTCATGATCAATTAAAATAGAATAGTTAAGAATTTAAAATACGGGAAAATACTTGAAAAAGTACATATTAACGGGAACAGGGGTTACAAATCCTACCCACCTTACAACAAAATTTCGTCCTCGAAATTTGCATAGGCGGTATGTAGGACAGAGCAAATGTAACACCCAAGAGATTGAGAAGCAGGAAACAATGAAGAGAATCGAGTGGTGTTGACATCGGGATCAGATAAGACATGAGCAGGGAATGAGTTGACTAAAATAATACCTAAAGTTGAGTCTAAAAATATAACTGAAATTGTGCATGTACAAGAAAGTATGCAAAAAAATATATGATGCAAGGAGAAGACAGGAAGAAGACAAAATATCAAACTGCAATATACCTGCGACAATATGGTTGATTTTTCTGTTGTTTTGTTGCCGGAGTTTTTTTTGTTTTGCTGCTCATTGCTTGTGGTTCGGAGCTTGTGGTCGACGCTTGTTTAGATGTCGTCATTCGGGATGTGAGTTGTTTGGTGGTTCTGTTGTTTATCTGGGTTCTAACCCATGATGTGCGTAGGCAGGAAGCTGGTTTCCTCGTGTTGTTATTTTTTCTGTAGCGTTTAGTTGCTTAGTTTTCTTTCGGATATGGTTTGCTTCCTGACTATTCTCAGTTCTCTAGTGTGTTCACCGCTTGGGTGGTAGTTTTTTTTTCCCTCTACGTTCACTCCCCCCAGGGGGCTCTTGTTTCTGGTTCTTTGCCGTCTCGCTCCATCCTGTCTCCGACGGAGTTGAGACCCTTGTTTCTTTTTGCCTGGTCGCAGGTTTCGATTTCTTGAGTTCAAAGGGCTGTTATAGCCCGTTCGATCCCCTTCGATTTCGAGGGTTTGGTCGCCATTAGGCGCTGGCACTTAGTTGCTTGTCCGTTTCTTTCCCTCCTTCAGGTTGGTTTTTCTGACCTGTCGATTTGCTAGTGTTGCCCTTTTTGTGGCCTTCGTCTGTGGAGGGACTCCGTTCCGTGGTTTGGTATTTTGGTTCCGCGGTTTATCCTTTGTTGTTTGTAGGGTTTTTTTAGGGTCCATGTCCCTGTCGTCGCGGTGGTTTCCCAGCGCGGGTTCTGGCTGGTTTTGGCAATGCGCTCTATTGCTTTTGTATTCGAGTCTGTACATTTGTGTTGCTATTGCGTCTATTGTTTTATCTTTCGTAAAATTGTATTCGTGTATTCACCTCATTTTTTATTTATATATTTTGGGCTTGAATATTTTGATTCCATCCGCGTTATCAAAAAAAAAACTTCCTGCATTAACTTAGAGACAGATCGCATCATTCTGCTGTGAAGTTGATGTGCTGGGTTTGGTGGGTGGATTGGGGTGGTTCGATCGTCATCGGACGACTGCAAAAAAGTCGGAGACACCGTGAGGATTTCCGAAGACAGACCCTCCGATGCTCAAGTCAATAACCAGAATATTAAGGGAGGCTAAGGTGGTGGAAAAAATAGTGATTACCTGGTTATTGTAGAGGTAGGGCTGTATTTATAGTTTAAGAACCTGACTTGGGGAGATTTTTGGGTCCCCTATTTAGGGGGTGCGACCCGGTCCACACAGGACTGGTCCTGGGTGACGAGCCCATAGTCGGCCCACAAGAGTAAGTGAGATGACTTTGAGATTCGCGCCAGGATCGAGCAGTGCAGATCGTCCGTTATTTTTACCCTCATCAGTAATGTACATTGGACTCTTTATTGAAATTTTGTATGATTGATGCAGTATCAAGTGTGCCTAACCTTTTTTATGACAAAACGTTGGACCAGATTTATGGGAAAAGGCTTAGATCTTGATATTTGAAGTCGTGATGTTTGTTATTTGTTCTATCAGTATACAATAGGTGAACATTAAAATATTGCCAAGTATCAAATAATCAATTAAAGCTTGAAATATGTTTGGAGACTGCTGCTTCGAGTAATTTTCACCGTCTCCCTCCCTCTCTCTTTCTCATCTCTTTTATGACCTAGATTTCTTCTTTGACATATAGACCGCAGTAATCCAAACAAATCCTAGTTTTGCCCCATGTCATGCCGTAAATCCATAATTTTCTAGTCCCACTCGGAAACTATATTACAAACTTAATCCGGTAAAAAATTGTCGGGTATCAAAGATGGTTTTCATTACCGCTTACAACATGTTGGTCACCTCCACATTGTTTCTAACTGAATGCCTACTTATACTCATACACACACACACACATATATATATATAGTTGAAATATTTAACTATAGTACTCATATACCAATGAAATTGTATATCGTCTTTCTTTTGTTCTTGTAATATTTGTGTTTTTTGTTATTTATTTCAAATTTAACAACACAGCGCTATATGTAGCGAGATACTTTATATAGGAAACAGATTATTTTTTTTGTGCCACTGACACAGTGGTGACTACATTCCCCGCCCGTGGCATACCTCCGGGGTTGTCTTTCAATGCCAAATAAATGTTGAAGCTCAACGATTTCACTCTTGTCATGGGTGCTGGTTACGCCTACTATTGTAATTTGGGGATTCTGATGCTCTATAGATATTCATCTTCACTGGAAAATAAGGATGTGACGGCAATGGAATTGGTGTGTGGGGATCTTTGTGAAATGTATACTACATTTTCAAGAAAGGTGAAAATTTTGGATAAGATGACTCCTATGGTGGATAAGGATAACTTGTGTATTTTAATTCGTGTAAACTGAAAGGACATTGAGAATGGGGCTGCGAGGCTCACTTTTTATGTTCAAAAAAAAAAAAGAACCTAAAGCTCAAGGTGAAAATAGAATCACTGGATGATGTAATTTATGTACAAACACAAGTGGGCACCCTTGACAGGAATGTTGTCTGTAAACAGAATGCAAACAGAATGCAGTTGCGACTGTTGTTGCTTCAATGAATTTGTTTGCAAACGTGGATGACTACACGGGTGGCCTTTGCAAAATCCACTATGGTGGTCCCATGGGAGAGTGAGAAAAGAAGACCGTAAAACTCATAGAAACTGAGAAGAAAAAAAAATTATGGAACAGTTTCTGGCTGGGAAGGTATGAACTCATAATGTTTGTTACTTAGCATAGGATTAATTGAAGCTTGAATTTTGTTTGGAAACTAAGTATTTCTTTTTTTCGACATCTGTTTTCTTTTATGTCCTAGATTTTATCTCTCAGATATGGACAACCATTATTTGATCTAGTCCCATACAAATGCTACTTTTGCCCCATATCATACCTTAGTTCCTACTTTTATAGTTCAGTCAGAAATCTATATCTTAAACTTTGTCTAGTAAAAAATAGTCGGGCATCGTTGGTTTTCATTAGAGCTTACACCATGGGGACATTCCCTCATGTTTTTTAGCTGAAGCCTGGGCAGCTCTATTTGCTTCTGAATGCTTCTGAATGCTGACTTATTAGAATTCGAAATTGCTGACTTCACGACTACTTTATGTCTATAGTTGGTTCTGGATTTCTGATCTACCATTGTTTCCTGTTGCCTTTCGAGAAACGTAGTGTTTGTTAATTTTACTTGAGAGTTTTGCTATATGGTTCATGGTTGGGTTCTTCTACAGGTATTTCCTTTCAATGACGTTGATGATGAAGTTCCTGGTTCACCAAGTAAATCTAATATGGTAAACACACTAGTTTCTTATTTACTTACAAGTTTTCTCGTGTGTATTTTTTTCATAATCCAACATGTTCAAGATGGATTGATAAAGAGAGATATAGACACTGATACTGTGATATAGTTTACGTAACTTCTTGTCGTGTGTCCACTCATAGTAACTATCTTCCAACACATGCTAAAACCATTTCATCGAAAAGGTTTCGACGACGATAAATACAGTAAAAAATAGAACATTAATAGAATCATTATGTCATGCTACTCTTTATTGTAATCAACACATGTTTGACCCGTAACTATGTTTTTATTTCTAACTGTTGGTTATGTTAAAGACTGTCATAACTTTTGTTATCATATTGTGATTTTACTTGCCTGCGTGGTTTGTTTTGTTAATCTTGTTGTTGAGTTACTTGTACAGCTTATGAATGATGTATTCACATCATTCGCTGGGCCTCAGTCACGTGGTCGTATTCCCGTATTTTGGGAAGCAAGGCGTGACAGCATCACCATTGTCTAGGATAGAGGAAATACGATTGCATCGCTGACGATACGAGGCGAAATTGTGGAAGTAAGGTGTTGCCATCACCCTTCTTCAACCAACGAAACTTCTCTCGCTGGGCCCATTTAATGTGATCGTTGAGGAGAATGGACGCATATTCTCTTTTACAAGCAGCACGTTCAGAACGAAGGGATTCCGAAATAAGACCAAAGTTCCTCAAGTTTATCAATGGAATCGATAGAAGAGAGGAAAACATTTTAAAGGAAATTTGCGTTTTGCGTTAGCAAATCTCCCTTTCCGCCAGATTTTACAACCATATTTAATGGCATGCAGTTTAATCAGAATGCGACCTAGCCCGGAAGAGCCCGTGATCGAAGAGAGGCACTCCAAAATAAGATTGACGAAGATTTGGTCTTGAAGCCAGAATTTTCTAGAAAAGTTAAAAGTTGGAGAATAAAGAGATAGGCACGTGGTCAGACGAAGGGTTCGGCAAGGCCAAGGTAAACGAGTTGTGGAAGAAATTGGTCCAGTCTTGGGACACAAGAAAACGATCGAGCTTAGCCAAGGGCGGTGAAGAACGCATGCTAGACCACATGAAGGATCTGCCGTTGAGGGGCAGATCGGTCAAATGGAGAGCGAATGCAATCGTTAAAACGGGAAGAATCTAAAGAGTGTGGTGCCACTCCCGATCTTTCACAGGAAAATCTCGTGACATTAAAGTCACCACAGAAGAAAAAGAAACCGTGAATGTTGTTTTGGAATGAGTAAAATTCGTTCCAAAACTCAGTACGACGATTTGCTGTGGACGGTCCATAAACCGACACCACAGTGAGATCGCAATTGAAATCGACCCAGTGTACTTGAACGATGAGGAAAAAGGTTAATCGACGACAAGAAATAAGGGAGAACCGGGACTCTTTAAAACCAAAGAGGATCCCACCACTTGATCCAACCGCATCAAGAGAGATCCAATTGGTGATGAGGGATCCACCGATCGAACGATAGAGGGGGGAGAACGGGGATTCGAGTTTCGATTCTTGAAGGAAAATCATATCACAATTAGAGGAGGAAATAAGTTGAAAAACTAATTGCTGCTTGGAAGCACACCACAAACCCCAAATGTTCCAAGAGATACTATGCATGAAAAACCTTGGCCTCACACGCACGAGAGATTTCACGTTGACAAATTATATCAAAGTCGACAAAGTTATCTGAATTAACCAAAAATCTCATCTCCTTAGACAGGCAAAGCATATCAATGTTAGGGAGTGAGTCAAAAGGGAGAGATTTCACGTTGACAAATTATATCAAAGTCGACAAAGTTATCTGAATTAACCAAAAATCTCATCTCCTTAGACAGGCAAAGCATATCAATGTTAGGGAGTGAGTCAAAATGGACCTGGTAGATGGAGCCCAACTTCTGCGATGAGGGAGGAGCTATATCTCTTGCGAATCTGAGCCGCAAGGGAACACTCGGAATGAGACGATTGATGCGCGACATTTTTAGCCCGAATACGGGCACTAGAGCGAATGACAGAGGTTGGAATAGAACGCGCTCTAGCCAATGCCTGCATTCTAGGGCTAAGAACACCCGAAGGAGTCGTCGACGAAACAGAAGAGGGGTCAGAAGTGTAAAAGTAGCTAATCGTCCGATCAGTAGAGGCTGAATCGAGGACCGGAGAGAGGGAGAAAATAAGGGAATGGGGGGAATTGGGATAGTTCGATACAGAAGTCTCTGTCCCGCGACAAGATAGGTGGCTACCCACCAAGACGAAAGCTGCTGGGGGAGAGCAGCAGCACGCAGCCCCAAACCACAGGACCAGAGACAACCGAAGAAATCAAACGACCACTGGCAACTAGGTGGGGAAGCTCACCACTTCAGAGCAGTCGAGCACGAAGGCACACGCGGGAGCGAGCGAGCGGAAGGCTCCAATACCAGCGATTGAAAGCAACGTCAGAACCAAACGAGAGGAGCACCACAACAGAACGCTAGGACACCCCAAAAGAGGAAGGGGGAAGAAGAGGGGATGGACCGAATCTTAGAAGGGGGGAAATGGCGATATTGGGATGGGAAGGACGGGAAACCACTACAGAGAGGGATCAAGAAAGGGGGACAAAGATCGGGGAGGAAGGACGGCGAGATCTGGGCCTCAAGAGATCAGGGAGGAAGGGGTTTTTCCTTAGCTACGTGAGCCTAAAATGGTCTCGGTTAATGCAGGAAGTTAAATAGTATTTTTTGCATTAGGTAAATGAAATTGTGTGGTATATAATGTATATATTGGTTATCTAGATCCCATTAGGATACACTAGTAATTTACACGTTTGACGCACATCTCTATTTTTATAAAAATTAAAAACAAATATTACAATTAGTCTAATCTCAAACCTGAGACATCCCTTTACCTATCTCAAACCCTTATTAGTTATGCATGGGTGATGCACATAAGTGGGTTTGCCTACATTTACATATTGAGTTGTTTGTCTACAATACAACCCCAACTCTTCCATTATAGTATTAGAGAGAGATATTGCTACTTTGAATTAATCTTCACACAAAACCTTAATTTAAAATCCAAGTTAGATCACCTCCAGAACAAAATGAATCAAAATTCAATTTTGGAAAAACTCGCAGTGGTATGAATAAATATTTTTTTAATTTGGAACTTTGGTTGGATAAAGTATTAGTCTAAAAAAAATTTGAAATTAGTAAGTAGCTTCCACTTACCCAACGACACCATAGAACAAATTAATTCCTATCAAAATTTTATTAATTTTTAAATAGTTGTTAATTTATTTTTAAATATTTTTTGTATTTTTATATAGCATATAGCACGAACGATTTTTTATGGAATATTATTATAAAGAATGCAAATAATTCTGAAATATGAATTTGAAAAAGTAGGATTATCAGTAATATATATTGCCCTATAAGTCACCATTTGTCAAACTATATTCTCTTTGTTTGATTATATATTTATCATCTCATTACTAATAATTGTGTTCTACATTTTGTGAATAATGATTGTACTCTTTTAGAATCAGTTATAATCTGTATGTTTTTTTTACCAGATAGTATTAACCATGAAATAAATAAGCTTGATAGTATTAACCATTTTATGTTTTCTTTTGTTAATAATGATTGTACTCTTTTAGAATCAGTTATAAGCTTGACGTATTTGTTGTACATGGATGGGTTCCATGGGTTGTGTTTAGAGCTACCACCTGTTAAGGACCGTGGAGCGTTAAGTTGTAGCAGGAAGCTATTTATTGGTCGGGCCGAGGTTGCAATCAACTCCAAGCGTCGATGTGGTTGCGGCAATCGATGGGGACGGTTCGCAGTGGGTTTGTGCCAACTATGGGCCGAGGCGGGTCGACTCTTGGGCTGGACCTCGCGCCCTGGTGGTTTCCACCTATTCATAGTGTAATCAGCCTCTTCGATGGAGAGACACCGTAAGTAAGGTCGGTCGTTAACCTGGGAGTAGGAACGCTTGTAGAGGACTCCCTCAACAAGTGTATATCTTTCAGCCCTCACCCGGATCTTTCTTGCTTCTTTGGGGTTCGATGGGAGGACTCCCATGTCGAGGAAGTCTATCAAGGATTTCATCCAGCAAAATTAGGGTGTATGGGGGGTAAAGAACATGAGCTCCAGTGTCCCTTCTTTGATGTTTGGCTTGAGTAGGACCTCAATAAGCAAAGTATGGTCGAGACCTTCGAATGATTAGGAGGCTAGCTTAGAGAGACCATCTACTTGCCCGTTTTTCTCGTGTGGGATGCGAGTGACTTTGGCTTCTTTGAATATGGACAGACCCATTGGGTGTTGAGAGTGGTTTGCTTGGAGCTAATTTCCTGCACTATGAAAGAACACAGAAAAACTCAAGGAATTTTAACAAACATTATTCACATCAAAACCAAAATTTGTTCTTCTGGACAAACCATCCTCCTCTTATATACTATTTTTTATTTTTTAAAAGGTAATCAACAAACTTTTTTGGCTGAGGGATGCAGACAAGAAAATGGATGAGTGCCAACATTCCTCTACTGTCCTTTGTATGTGGGGTGGAGGGTTAGCGCTATTATATCAATTATTTACTGTAGTTGAACATTTACTGTAGTTTGGGTCTTTTTGGGTGCACAATCATTGTTTGAGAAGAGTCGCTGTCAGAATTGATTTCAATAAAAAATAAAGGATCTCGGGAAGCAAGGCCTATTTTAACAAACATTATTCACATCAAAACTAAAATTTGTTCTTCTGGACAAACCATCCTCCTCTTATATACTATTTTTTATTTTTTAAAAGGTAATCAACAAACTTTTTTGGCTGAGGGATGCAGACAAGAAAATGGATGAGTGCCAACATTCCTCTACTGTCCTTTGTATGTGGGGTGGAGGGTTAGCGCTATTATATCAATCATTTACTGTAGTTGAACATTTACTGTAGTTTGGGTCTTTCGGGGTGCACAATCATTGTTTGAGAAGAGTCGCTGTCAGAATTGATTTCAATAAAAAATAATGATCTCGGGAAGCAAGGCCTAATGCAAACTAAATAAAGGATGTTCGACTAACCGTCCACTAGAAGTTTGCCCTGAAAGACAACCCCCAGCAATCGTACACGAGGGCTTATCACACAGTTGAGCACACAATAGCATCAGAGATCTAAGACAAAACAACCCATAATATCCAGAAAGGTTCAATTATCCAAATTTCTCTTTACTGACGTGCAATCAAACATTGTGGGTTAACTGCCCCATTAGAGATTTTAAGTTGTAGACAACAAATGAAGGATACATACATATTTAATGGCAGACGATTAACAATCCACATGCAGAATCTGCTTATTATGTGATGAAGTAACCTGCAAAGGTCACAACACGGCCATATTGAAAATCTTCAACACCCCACAAGATTGCAACCAGGTGTGCATGCTACGAGACTCATTAGGTACTTGAACATAACAGAATCACGTCAAAATCACTCGGTCCAAATTCAGGAACATTAGTGCATAACAACAGATTCATGTCTTCTCTAGAAACAAAATTAAAAGTTTCAAACAGTACTCAAACCAAACCAAATCGTCAATTTTAGTAAGCTCGTTTCAGTTCCCTCATTTTAATATGCCAACTTCATCAATCAGATTAAACGACGCAGACTAAAATCATAAAATATAAAAATATAAACTAGCAATTTCAATTTCAGACCCGAGCTTCTCTTCGGCAGCCTTCCCCGCCTTCACACGAAGCTTCGCTAGCTGCTTCTTTCTCTCGTACGTCCTCTGCTTTCTCTTTTCCTCCCAACTCCTACAGACAGAATATCAATAATGATTATACAAAAAAAAAACTGATTTAACAGTAACATTTGAAAAAACGGAATTAAAGAGCAATTAATCTCAAAAGCCAAACAAACTATTCATCAAGCAAAAATCTTATGATAAATAAACCACAGGTTCTATTTTAAACAATATGAGATCAGCAATGGACTGCATGGCTCAATTGAAAATATACCAAAAATTCACATAACTTTGACAAAGACCAGCCATTTAATTTATTAATACATAGTTAATGGCCAGGAATAGTCGGGAGATTTTTCCTATCTGAATTAAAATATTTTGATTAATTCTAAAACTCATTACTATCAATTTCCTCGTACAATATTCAACCATGATTCAACAATATATTTCTTTAAAAAAAGATGGCAAAAAAAAAACAGAAATTATACCTATCCAAAAATTTCGTCAGATAAAGGGACATTTCGTCAGTTTAATCAATATAAATAATCAAAACAAAAATAGAAGACAAACGCGACATACCTCATCAGCAGGAATTGAAGTTGTATACTGGACCAATATTTTTTTTTTTCGTTTCACTGGTCCTAAGTTGCGTGGTCCTCTTCTTCCTTCTTCCACCTTCGCTCGGGGCCCCCATAAAAGACTTTACAATCTCCACCACCAAAGATGTTCAATTTTACCTAGCGATCCATACAGTCTTCCACGATATTAATGGCATGTGCTTTGCACCGGGTCTCGTCATTCTGCACGTTAGCATCTCCTTTCTCCACATACACATCATCATCAATGGACGACAACTTTAGCTCAAGTTTTATATAATCTCCTGCTTCTTTGACATAGAAGTTTGCACGCACGCTGCTGTCCACTGATGTCCTATTAACTATCACAGAAGTAAACCTTATGTTTCAGTAAATAGTCAAACTCGAACTTTGCCATTTTTTTTAAGAACATCTCAATCATCATAGGCAAATTCCCAACTAGTAATTCCATACAGCTTTTGTCTAAATTTTTTGTCAAAACTGCACATTCATGTATCAAATACAGTCCAAGACCACAAAAGTACCCCAGTCCGCCAACCATCATGACAGAGTTGTCATTTAACTTCAATATTTTTCTACTTATGTAGAGTTTCATTGGAGATTTAGGAGTTTTTTCAATGACTCCCAAACAGTTAGTGGCACAAAAATACCTAACTTTGTTGTGTACGATAGACCTTAACACGCATATTAGCCTTGCGTTCAACCTGGAAAATTAAAAGAAATTAGGGAAAATCAAAAAAATTGCCAGAACAAGTGTGGGAAAAAAGTATGCATTTAATTCATAGACAACTGAATGCGAGAGCCGGAGAGATTTAAACCTTACAAATGCCAAAAATTTTAATGCATGGGAAAACGGATTTCAAATTACTATAAATCACATACACAAACTATTTTAAACATGAGGAACAAGTTGAATGATTTAAATACTTTCACTAACCGTCGTAATAAGTTTTTTTTACAGAATTGTATCCCTACATCTTCATCTTCATGTGGCATATTAGCCTTGCGTTCAGCCTGGAAAATTAAAAGAAATTAGAGAAAAACAAAAAATTTCCAGAACAAGTTGGGAAAAAAATTACGCATTTAATTCATAGACAACTGAATGCGAGAGTCGGAGAGATTTAAACCTTCCAAATGCCAAAGGTTTTAATGCATGTGTTAACAGATTTCAAATTACTACAAATCACATACACAAACTATTTTAAACATGAGGAACAAGATGAATGATTTAAATACTTTCACTAACCACGGTAGGTTCATTATGGAATTATATCCCTATATATCTTCTTCATGTGGAGAACTCTCAGACTTGGAGCTGCAAAATTTTATCCAACAAGAACAACATGAGAACTTAAACTACAACATGTAGAAAGTTAAAACTACTTTAGAAAGAGAAAACAACTATAAAAAAAACATGATTTTAGCAATGTTACCACAATTGTGAACTAGAGGAACGCATACAAATCTGCAAGATTTTAAACTAAGATGGTCTTATAAATGACGGGAAGAAAATTATGTTTTTCAATAATATGAAGATAGATAATTCATACGGCCAAACCACAGTGATTCGGTATTAAGGCTTGTTGCTATTTTTTGAATTTTGAACATATGTGGAAACACTATATACATACATACATTTATATATAAGGACACCAAAGAATGACAACAAAAAATAAACTAATCAAACTCTGAATTTCTACAATAGAGTAAAATAAGAACACTTGCACGCTTGATGTCACGTTCTCTGATTTAATAATGAGTTATTTGTCACACAATATATCTCAGTAACAGTTCTAAAGAGTGAAGATACAAAGAAATTAAAAAAATATATGCACAATGGAGATAATTCAAACCTAGTTAAAGTTTTGAAAATTCACAATCGCACCTCAATAAAACAAACATATTAGGAATCTCTTATAGAGAACCCAAAAGCACATTTTGGACACTAAAAACACTTTTAAGCTTAACATAACTTATATCAGATTGTGTTGAGACTCAATAACACAAGAAAATTGCATACTATAACACAGCAAAAACTATTATTAAAAAAAATAATGCAAAAACAATCACAACTGTAAAATTTTGTGTACAATTTTCCGAACTACGACCAATTTTCTTAACATCTTTAGCTAGTGCCATTTTTCTTAACTACTACCGAGTTTCTTCCAGCACATGCTCAACCACATTAATCACAACCACTAAAACGAGGATGTAGTCCCATGCAGATCAACATCAGCATAAACGACTGAGTGCTGTGGAATTTCCCTAAAAGAAGGGTGTAGTCTTTTGCAGATCAACCCGAGTGGAAAGCAATGAGTGCTCGAACGTCCTCAATAAGACTATAAGAGGATTTATGATCGTCTTTTCTTGTAACAACTAAAACATTGTGTTTTCTTGTAACAACCTGATGCATGGGAAAAACAGTTCTCAGATCACAATTTGCATTCTTCAGTTAGTCTAGACATAAATCGAGATAAAAGGTTCAAAATTTCAGATCATTTTACAAGATGACCATCCGAGTACCGACAAAGTTTGTCCAAGGCTAACTTTAGAAACCCATCGTCCAAGATAACGAGGCTCCAAAGCCAGTGAGAAGCTTTGGACAAACTTGGACGATGGGTTTCTAAAGTTAGCCTTGGACAAACTTTGTCGGTACTCGGAAGGTCATCCTGTAAAATGATCTGAAATTCTGAATCTTTTATCTCGATTTATATGTCTAGACTAACTGAAGAATGCAAATTGTAATTTGAGAACTGTTTTTCCAATGCATCAGGTTGTTACAAGAAAAGACGATCCTAAATACTCCTATAGTTTTATTGAGGACGTTCGAGCACTCATTGCTTTCCACTCGGGTTGATCTGCAAAAGACTACACCCTTCTTTAGGGAAATTCCACAGCACTCGGTCCTTTCTTCTTTAGGGAAATTCCACAGCACTCGGTCCTTTATGCTGATGGTGATCTGCATGGGACTACATCCTCGTTACAGTGGTTGTGATTAATGTGGTTGAGCATGTGCTGGTAGAAACTTGGTAGTAGTTAAGAAAAATGGCACTAGCTAAGGATGTTAAGAAAATTGGTCGTAGTTCGAAAAATTGTACACAAAATTTTACAGCTGTGATTGTTTTTGCATTGTTTTTTTTTAATAATAGTTTTTTCTGTGTTATAGTTATAGTATGCAATTTTCTTGTGTTATTGAGCCTCGACACAATCTGATATAAGTTATGTTAAGCTTAAAAGTGTTTTTAGTGTCCAAAATGTGTTTTTTGGGTTCTCCATAAGTGACTCCTAATATGTTTGTTTTATTGAGATGCGATTGTGAATTTTCAAAACTTTAACTAGGCTTAGAATTATCTCCATTGTGCATATATTTTTTTTAATTTCTTTGTATCTTCACTCTTTAAAACTGTTACGGAGATATATTGTGTGACAAATAACTCATTATTAAATCATAGAACGTGACATCAAGCGTGCAAGTGTTCTGATTTTACTCTCTGTTGTAGAAATTCAGAGTTTGATTAGTTTATTTTTTGTTGCCATTCTTTGGAGTCCTTATATATAAATGTATGTATGTATATAGTGTTTCCGTATATGTTCAAAATTCAAAAAATAGCAACAAGCCTTAATACTGAATCACTGTGGTTCGGCCGTATGAATTATCTATTTTCATTTTATTGAAAAACATAATTTTCTTCCAGTCATTTATGCAAATCTGTATGCGTTCCTCTAGTTCACAATTGTTGTAACATTGCTAAAATCACGTCTTTTTTTGTTGTTTTTCTTTCTAAAGTAGTTTTAACTTTCAACATGTCGTAGTTTAAGTTCTCATGTTATCCTTGTTGGATAAAATTTTGCAGCTCCAAGCCTGAGAGTTCTCCACATGAAGATGAAGATGCAGTGATACAATTCCATAATGAACCTACTGTGGTTAGTGAAAGGATTTAAATCATTCATCTTGTTTCCCATGTTTAGAATAGTCTCTGTATGTGATTTGTAGTAATTTGAAATCTGTTAACCCATGCATTAAAACCTCTGGCATTTGGAAGGTTTAAATCTCTCCGACTCTCGCATTTAGTTGTGTATGAATTAAATGCGTAATTTTTTTCCCCACTTGTTCTGGAAATTTTTTGTTTTTCTCTAATTTCTTTTAATTTTCCAGGCTGAACGCAAGGCTAATATGCCACATGAAGATGAAGATGTAGGGATACAATTCTGTAAAAAAAAACTTATTACAACGGTTAGTGAAAGTATTTAAATCATTCATCTTGTTCCTCATGTTTAAAATAGTCTATGTATGTGATTTGTAGTAATTTGAAATCCGTTTTCTCATGCATTAAAATCTTTGGCATTTGTAAGGTTTAAATCTCTCCGGCTCACGCATTCAGTTGTTTATGAATTAAATGCATAATTTTTTTCCCCACTTGTTCTTGCAATTTTTTTGTTTTTCTCTAATTTCTTTTAATTTTCCAGGTTGAACGCAAGGCTAATATGTGTGTTAAGGTCTATCGTACACAGCAAAGTTAGGTATTTTTGTGCCACTGACAGTTTGGGAGTCATTGGAAAAACTCCTAAATCACCAATAAAACTCTACAGAAGTAGAAAAATATTGAAGTTAAATGACAACTCTGTCATGATGGTTGGCGGAATGGGGTACTTTGTGGTCTTGGACTGTATTTGATGCATGAATATGCAGTTTTGCCAAAAAATTTAGACAAAAGCTGTATGCAATTACTAGTTGGGTATTTCCCTATGATGATTTGAGATGTTCTTAAAAAAAAAAGCAAAGTTCGAGTTTGACTATTTACTAAAACATAAGGTTTTGTGTACTTCTGTGATAGTTAATAGGACATCAGTAGACAGCATCGTGCATGCAAACTTCTATGTCAAAGAAGCAGGAGATTATATAAAACTTGAGCTAAAGTTGTCGTCCATTGATGATGATGTGTATGTGGAGAAAGAAGATGCTTACGTGCAGAATGGCGGGACCCGGTGCAAAGCACATGCCATTAATATCGTGGAAGACTGTATGGATCGCTAGGTAAAATTGAACATCTTTGGTGGTGGAGATTGTAAAGTCTTTTATGGGGGCCCCGAGCGAAGGTGGAAGAAGAGGACCACGCAACTTAGGACCAGTGAAACGAAAAAAAAAATATTGGTCCAGCATACAACTTCAATTCCTGCTGATGAGGTATGTCGCGTTTGTCTTCTATTTTTGTTTTGATTATTTATATTGATTAAACTGAGGAAATGTCCCTCTATCTGACGAAATTTTTGGATATGTATAATTTCTGTTCTTTTTTTTTGCTATCTTTTTTTTAAAGAAATATATTGTTGAAGCATGGTTGAATATTGTACGAGGAAATTGATAGTAATGAGTTTTAGAATTAATCAAAAATATCTTAATTCAGATAGGAAAAATCTCCCGACTATCCCTTAGCTTCACGGCCATTAACTGTGTATTAATAAATTAAATGGCTGGTCTTTGTCAAAGTTATGTGAACTTTTGGTATATTTTCAATTGAGCCATACAGTCCATTGCTGATCTCATATTGTTTAAAATAGAACCTGTGGTTTATTTATCATAAGATTTTTGCTAGATGAATAGTTTGTTTGGCTTTTGAGATTAATTGCTCTTTAATTCCGTTTTTTCAAATGTTACTGTTAAATCAGTTTTTTTTGTATAATCATTATTGATATTGTCTGTAGGAGTTGGGAGAAAAGGAGAAAGCAGAGGATGTACGAGAGAAAGAAGCAGCTAGCGAAGCTTCGTGTGAAGACGGAGAAGGCTGCCGAAGAGAAGCTCGGGTCTGAAATTGAAATTGCTAGTTTATATTTTTATATTTTATGATTTTAGTCTGCGTCGTTTAATCTGTCTGATTGATGAAGTTGGCATATTAAAATGAGGGAACTGAACCGAGCTTACTAAAATTGACGATTTGGTTTGGTTTGAGTACTGTTTGAAACTTTCAATTTTGTTTCTGTAGAAGACATGAATATGTTGTTATGCACTAATGTTCCTGAATTTGGACCGAGTGATTTTCACGCGATTCTGTTATATTTAAGTACTTAATGAATCTCTTAGCATGCACACCTGGTTGCAATCTTGTGGGGGTGGTGAAGATTTTCAACATGGCCTTGTTGTGACCTTTGCAGGTTACTTCATCACATAATAAGCAGATTCTGCATGTGGATTGTTAATCGTCTGCCATTAAATATATATGTATCCTTCATTTGTTGTCTACAACTTAAAATCTCTAGTGGGGTAGTTAACCGACAATGTTTGATTGCACGTCAGTAAAGAGAAATTTGGATAATTGAACCTTTCTGGATATTATGGGTTGTTTCGTCTCTTAGATCTCTGATGCTATTGTGTGCTCAACTGTGTGATAAGCCCTCGTGTACGATTGCTGGGGGTTTGTCTTTCAGGGCAAACGTCTAGTGGACGGTTAGTCGAACATCCTTTATTCAGTCTGCATTCGGCCTTGCTTCCCGAGATCATTATTTTTTATTGAAATCAATTCTGACAGCGACTCTTCTCAAACAATGATTGTGCACCCCGAAAGACCCAAACTACAGTAAATGTTCAACTACAGTAAATGTTCGATATAATAGCGCTAACCCTTCACCCCACATCAAAGGACAGTAGAGGAATGTTGGCACTCATTGTAATACCCCGCAAAAATAGCATATGGCTATTTTGCATCGTAATCTGTGCGCAATTGAGAATTGCACGCGATTGTGTATATTTCTAATAACAATTGATTGTTATTGAGAAATATCAGATTTATTGTCTACTTTATTTTATAATTTTGAAAGATTATTACGATGTAGTTTTAATGTATTTTTGTATTGTTGGTATTGTTAGAGAAATGAGTTCGGGCTTATTTGAAGTATATTGATACTTGGGGGCTTATATGTAATTTTCCCTTATTATTTATTTACCTAATTATTTATTTATTTCTTTTTATAAAAACCCCACCCCCCATCCTTCCTCCTTTTTCTTTCCCTCTCCCGTTCCTTTCCCAACCAACATAAAAGAAGCCATCGGAACCCACCTTTGGCCGATGCCTTCCCCATCCAAAATCCACCCCATCTCTTCATCGTTTTCAAATTAAATCAAGGGATAGACTAAGTGAAGGGTCCTCTACCTCGAGGTGGCATCGGATTTTCGAAGGGATTTCGGAAAGGTATACCTAGTTATTTTGTTTGTATAAAATTAAGCGATGTTAATTTATTTTGAGTAAAAATATTTTGGTAAGGAGATTTGGAGATGTTAGAAGTAATAGAGGCGAGAGATTAGCAAGTTATTAGAGAATTTGTAAGTTGTTAATAAACTAGGGTTTTGGGTTTGTAAAAGAGAACTACATGCGTGAATTAGTTCTCGTATAGTAGTGGGAAGTATAGTTGGGCCACTAGAAAATTTGGGAGTGATTCTAAAAATTATTTGGGGATAAAAATTCCATAGGCACTAGATTATTACGTGCATCGCACGTGTGTATCCCAGGCGTTCCATAAACGCTTGTGTGATATTTGGAATAGTGTTATTAGCTTTTGTAATTGGTTTGGATGATTTGAGTTTTAATTGCTTTGAGATTTGATGATAGGGTATATTAGCGACCTTGGATGCGGGATAGCGTGCTGGCGCTTCGAGTCTACGCAGGATATTCTGTGAGTATGATTAGGCTAAATATATGTTTACTGTTATGATAAAATCTTAGGCGGTTTTGGAGCAATCCTGGTTTAATTCAGCCAAATGGAGTTATAATTTAAAATACGGAAAGTTCTTATTGTTAAAGGTTGTTATATGGTAAATTGGTGCGTATATGGTGAATTCTTAGCTCGTGGGAGAGTTTGGAGAATTTTGATTATCGTTGTATGATAAGTGAAATGCTAAGAAAGATAGTTGTATGGCAAAGAACAACTCATTTTTATATGAGCTTGTTAAGAAGCATGTTTATGATGGTAAGTTGGAAATTTCTTGCTCTGAAGTGGTTAAGAAATTGGGAAATTGACCAACTTGAGAGTTGTAGTAGGGAGTCATAGCTTTCTAACCCATCTGGAATTTTGTAATTCCAGTTTATAGGTTGAGAGTTATGATTTTCCAAAAATGGAACTTGTACTTTCAAGAACAGAAATGATAAGAGTCTAAAAGAGGTATTCAACTAGGAAGTTAAAGTAGACACTCTCACCTTCCCATAGGACCCGGAATCGAGAATTTTCGATGAGTGAGCAAACTTTTATGATATTGGAAAGGTGCAGCGAGTGCAAGAAGAATATACTATACTATTGAGAGTATATGAGGTTTTAAAGTATCAAGTAATTCTGTATTGTGTATTGGAAGTTATGGACGTTGCAAGATAGCAACCTGTTGTTTAGACCAAACTTCAAGTTTAAGTTGACTCGGGAACTTGAGCTCTTAAATATCTGAGGGAGTCGCCCACTAGGGGATTGCTGTGGATCTCCCTACCCTGCTAGAAATTTGATTGTGTTGAACTCCGATGAGCGTAGCTTGGGTCACAACTACTGCTATTTCTTGAATTATTTTATCGGACAACTGACGGGGAACCCTCTACATGCCGCAGTGTGGTGATCATGAGCTATCAGGTTTTAACGATGCTTTAGCATCTCATTTCGAACTTGGATAAGTTCCTGTGCTTAATATTCAGGGTGGACATGAGTGAGTTGGGATATAGCTCCGGTCGATTTATGTTTAGTTTCTCGATGCCTGAGTCAGTCAATGGTTAGGAATTGATGGTTATGTGTGTGCTTACCTTCATTGAATTGTGTTGCATCCTTGGGACGCCGTTGGACCACTCGCTGAGATACGAATGCAAATCAGATACGGTCTACCGGATAACGGATACGAATTCGGATATCAAATATAAAGTTTTTGCTATTTATTTTTCTTAACTAGTACTGAAGACATGTATATCACTGAATTGCGGATATTGCTTTTTATATCTAATCACAAAATGAAAATCAACAGAATAAAAGAGGTGAATGAAAATTTATTTCAAATATATACAACTCTTATAAAAATGAATACAATATGCACTTACCTGTCTATTTTGCATTGATTTAAATCTGACTCTTAACATTTTTCACCAGGACGGTGTGGCGTTATTGAAAAAGACAGTACTTCGAAAGAACTGCAGTAATGGAGGAATGGCGAATTGAGTCCCTGCAAACATTTTTAGAAAAAATGTATAAGACAAAGCAAACTAGAGAAAAAGTATTCTGTTGCTGACCCCAGATTTTGGGATAAAAACTTGTTTTGATATCGTTGCATATTTTCCAAACTACATGAAAATATGTGAATACAAATTTTGTTCTAAAAGTGGTTATAAAATTGAACTACTGTGAAGTAAAAAACTCAAACCAATAAAAGAAAAATAGAAAGCCCAAGTGCTCTTTGTTTACTCTGATTGCTGCAAAATCATGAAGTTAAGTGAAGTGCTCTTTGTTTACCTTGTAGAGATCCTTAAATCCCTACAAGGTGCACTCAATAAAGTTACCCTTAAGCTTATAGCCTTTCTATGTGTGATTCAGTAAATACAATCAAGAACAAATCTCAGATTATCTAATTCAAAAAATAAAGTACAAACTTCACTTAACTGCAGTACTGCAAAGAGAGATTATACGAGTAGGAAGGTTTTTTTTTTAAAATAGCTATGATTGCAACATGCCCATGAAGATTTTCTTTAAAGTCTTTATCCCAACTTCTAAGTTAGGCAATACACTGAGCAAAAAAACCAAAAAATAAAAATAAAAATTAGAAGATGAAGTTCCTAAATAACTGTCAGAATGAGATAACATCAAGCATCTCTTTGACAGTAACGAAGGCTTAGAATTCTAGTTATATGCAATCTCGAATCATCCTTTTGTTGTACAAGTTTCAGCAATATTAGGACTGGCAATTTGATAAAAGAGGTCGCTCTGATAAAAAATCGTTGATTAGGTTACAGTAATGCTACATTGTACTACAAAATTTAACAACCTTTCACTACAAAAGATACAATTATGTGGGACTACAAAAGTAAGTACAACCTTTTGTAATGTGATTAGCATTACTTCATGGTTTAATATACATACCAAATCAATGCTAGTACTGGTTAATTCACGGCACTAGGAAGTCTGCCATGAAATGAAAAAGACTGTTAACTTGAGCAAACAAAGAAAACAACCACAAATTGAACTTCTATTGCCAGAAGTAGAAACTGAACTTTTCTTCACAATAATATAGAAACTATTACAAATTAAACATGCAAAAAAGGAACAGCAAAGCCTGACTACATCAAATTGTTCCTGAGAAGTTGTAGAATGAATGAAGATGGGAATCATGAGATATCAGGTTTAGTCTCTAGCACTGAATATGAACCTAATAACACAGCATATATACCCTTTCCCAGTTAAAATGGAGGCTCAGCTACAAAGCACAAAAATTATGAAAGAAATGACAAAATTCTGTGACATCTACCCTCACTGATCTAAAAGATCAACTCCACGAGATGGATATGGATATCATTCACAGGGCCCAAGGGAACATGCTTAAAAGGCACGAGAATAAGCTTGTGGTTAAAATTTACCGAAGCACATCATTTCAGGGATAACTTCAGTTCCACTTAAAGTTTACTTCGATAATATACCCCGCATCCGGATTTGTTTGGCATTGTAGATGATGTATTCATTGTACAGCAAGCTACCCTGTAAAAAAAATACGAATTTTAGTTCATGATCACCTCATCAAGGTTCACATCTACTTTCCAGGGTGGACATTTATGAATAGTATTACGTTATGCCATGTTTGCTTTTGAGGTTTCCCAAGGGGAACAACTACACCGTCTTCTAGACACTGAGCTTCAGACATATCTGGTGCAGTCCCACCAACTCCTTTTGTACTGCAAAATAACAACATAATAATAGTTAAGACGAAGTAGTTGACAAGGCAACACTTGCTACCAACTTTGAATTGAGGAAAAATTTCCCAACATGTTAACAGTAACAGTAACATAGTTGTAAACTAATTGAAGCTTCTGGTTATTCTTCAAGATTGTAAACTAAATAAAATAGGGGACGGCGGTGCTGGACGGCGGGAGGCGCGAGAGGTGCGTCGCGACTGGTCTGCGGGACTGCTGCCGTCGCGACTGATCTGCGGGACTGCTGCCAGTGGGACAGGGGGCGGCACGACAGGACGGGGATTGCGGTGCTGGACGGCGGGAGGCGCGAGAGGTGCGTCACGACTGGTCTGCGGGACTGCTGCCGTCGCCTTTGGCTGCGGGAGAGGAAGGGGAGAGGTCGGGCTTCACTGGCGGCGCGATGGGGAATTGGGGATGGGGACAGGGGATTAGGGCTGCAGCGTCGCCTCTGGCTGCGGGAGAGGAAGGGGAGAGGCCGGGCTTCACTGGCGGCGCGATGGGGAATTGGGGACGGGGACTGGGGATTAGGGCGGCCGGCTGCAGTCTCGAATTGGGAATTGGGGATTAGGTCTGGGATAGGAATAACTATTAGTTTATTAAGTACTAGTAATTTGCACGTGTATTGCACGTGAACAGGATAGAGTTAGAGATACTTATTAAATAAATATATATTAAATTAAGCCGATATCCATATCCGAATCCATTTTTTTTAGGGATATCCGTATCCGTATACAATTTTTTTTGAATTTAGATATCCGAATCTGTATCTGTATCCGTCCGGATACAGATTTTTTTATATCCGTATCCGCCAAAAAATCGGATTCGGATGCGAATCGAATCGAATATATCCTTATCCGAAAGCATCCCTAGTTAGGAGTTTGGGGGTTGGGTGAGATTTGTATTTTGGTAGTAGGAGACAAAGTGTAACTCTGTTTCCTATCATACCGATTTTCATTTTCCTTTTCTTCGTATTATTGCATTTTAATTTTTTTTATAAATTCTTTTCTTTCATTTAATTTTTTTTATGCACCTCCTATTCGATTGAACCCAAACCTGCATATAAATTCTTGCTATTCTTTTGAACCTAATTGCTTTTATTTGGATATTCGATTAATATTTTTGAACCCAGAATTTATAATCCATACTATTACATTACTGCTATTTGATTATCTCATTACTTTATGAAAATCCCAAATTTCCATCCTATTATTTTTGATCTTCTAATTAGATTTAATCCCAACCTTATAACCTAAATCCAATTGGCCCGAAACCCAAACCCACTTACATAGCCTATCTTAATCCCTATATTATTCGCTGGACCTTACTTGCGTGCATGTACTTTCGTATGAGAACTAGTCTGAGAATCTTCCGGAAGATTTCGTATCAGAGCAGCGCGGCGTATGGTTGGTGGGCCCATAACTCACAAGTCTTGTGCTGTTTCTTTCATTCTTGCATCGTTAACCTTCTCCCCATTCATTTGCAATCGTCTTTATCCATCGATTCATTATTCAACATAATTCTAGACCACTTCTTCCCTACTTATGTTCTCTTCAATTCCGGTTATATCATCCACTTCGTTTCTCTCCCTCTAATTTCCTAGTTCGATATCTTTTAAGCTCTGCTTTGATTATATCATATGTTCCACTTGAACGAATTGAAGAAATTCTTTTTGTAGGGTGGGCAGGATTGTAACTCCCGTTTCCGAGCACACGGGTTTTTATTTTTCTTTTCTTCGTATTCTTGTATTTTAATTTCCTTTTAAATTGTTTTCTTTCGTTTATTTTTTTATGTGTGTGCATCTCCTATTCAATTGAACCCAAGCCCGCATATAAATTCTTGCTATTCTTTTGAACCCGATTGCTTTCATTTGAATATCCAATTAATTTGTTTGAACCCGGGACTAATCCATACTATCACATTACTACTATTTGATTATTTGATTACTTTGCGAAAAGCCCAAAATTCCATCCTATTATTATCGATCTTCTAATTGGATTTAATCCCAACCTTATTAAATGTGAAATAAAAAAACCAAATCCAATTCGTCCAAAACCCAAGACAACTTACATAGCCTATCTTAATCCCTATATTAACCCCCTCATTAATTAACCCTAACAGTCTCCTAATCCACACCTTTCTCTTTAGCCGCCAGACACCCCCTTTTTTTAGTTAGTGTTTATACAGGTAATGACGATGAGATACCAAAAGAACTTGATGATCAGATTTTTTAGACGGCCGTGGTGGAATTACTACTGCTATTGCTTTACTTTCTTGTCGCTACTAGTTGTAGCGAACCGTTTACTGCATTGTATATTTTCGGGCATTTTGTAAATTCTTATATCTCAAATATTGGTTATTGTATTCTATTCTTGTTCATGTGATTATTATTGTATTTTTGAGCTTACTGGTATTATACAGCTTATGGATGATATGAGTTGGTATACTTGTATCATTCGTTGAGCCTTAATTGCGTGTCCGTACTTCCGTATTTTGAGAAGCGGGACATGACACAATGAGATCGTGGGTGAGAGGGTTTAGTGTTCTTTTATACAATTTTTTTCTTTTATCAATGACAATGCAAACAAAATGTCAAACTGCAAAATAAAGCGAGCATAAATAAGTTAGTCATGCTTCAAGAACGAGTGATTCTCACATATAGGCCGCTTTTAAAAATTAATTGTGAATATAAGCCAGTTGATAAAGTATTTGCAGAATAGACCAATTTGAGGTAATTTTGTAAAAAGAACCCTACCTTTCAAACTATTTATACAACCACAAAACTAAATTATTTACAGGGGTGTATTGGATTGGAATTTGAAAAGAATTTAAAAGAATTGAGAATCTCAGTATTGAAGGGATTTATGGAGAATTCACCTAAAACTTTGACTGGGATTTATAAGGATTTAAAATAGTTTGATGGAATTCTTATTATGAATTTGATGGAATTCGAAGGAATTCGATGACGGCGAGCGGTCGGTTGTAGTGGTGTAGAGATGAGCTCGTGGTGTAGAGATGCTGAACATTTGAGATACATAGCAGAGTTTTTGGTATGATTCTTGACTAGTTTAGTTTACATCCTTTGAGTAACTAATTGAATAAAATGAACTAACTAATGCATTTGCTTATATAGTAGGACATTTTGTTATTGAAGACCTTTGAACTCAGAATATAATTTGCTATTTCTTTTCTTGTTATAAACTTTTGTCGGTGTGTCTAACAGTCCAACCTATTCTTCACTTTACTTTTTGATTTTTCTTCAAAATTGCCACTTGAATGCTAAGGTTGCGTTTGTTTTGATATTTTGAATTGAGTATTCTGAATATGATATTCTGAATATGATATTCTGAATAGAGATATTCTGAATATGAGTCTAAAAGCTGTTTGTTCAGCCTATATTCTGAATATTGATATTCTGAAAGCTGTTTATCTGAAAAAGAGAGTTTAGAAGCTGTTCGGTTATATTTCTTACTGAAAACTGTTATCTGAAAGCTGTTTTTCTGAAAAAACGAGTTTAAAAGCTGTTCTATTATAATTTGTGCTGAAAACTGTTATCTGAAAGCTGTTTTTCTGAAAAAGAGAGTTTAAAAGCTGTTCGGTTATATTTCTTGCTGAAACCTGTTATCTGGAAGCTGTTTTTCTGAAAAAACGAGTTTAAAAGCTGTTCTGTTATATTTCTAGCTGAACACTGTTATCTGAAAGCTGTTTTTCTGTAAAAATGAGTTAAATAGCTGTTCGGTTATATTTCTAGCTGAAAACTATTACCTGAAAGCTGTTTTTCTGAAAAAGACAGTTTAAAAGCTGTTCTGTTATATTTCTTGCTGAAAACTGTTATCTGAAAGCTGTTTTTCTGAAAAAACGAGTTTATAAGCTGTTCGGTTATATTTCTAGCTGAAAACTATTACCTGAAAGCTGTTTTTCTGAAAAAACGAGTTTAAAAGCTGTTCGGTTATATTTCTTGCTGAAAACTATTATGTGAAAGCTGTTTTTCTGAAAAAACGAGTTTAAAAGCTGTTCTGTTATATTTCTAGCTGAAAAATGTTATCTGAAAGCTGTTTTTCTGCAAAAGAGAGTTTAAAAGCTGTTCTGTTATATTTCTTGCTGAAAACTGTTATCTGAAAGCTGTTTTTCTGAAAAAGAGACTTTAAAAGCTGTTCGGTTATATTTCTTGCTGAAACCTGTTATCTGGAAGCTGTTTTTTTGAAAAAACGAGTTGAAAAGCTGTTCTGTTATATTTCTAGCTGAAAACTGTTATCTGAAAGCTGTTTTTCTGTAAAAACGAGTTTAAAAGCTGTTCGGTTATATTTCTAGCTGAAAACTATTACCTGAAAGCTGTTTTTTCTGAAAGAGACAGTTTAAAAGCTGTTATGTTATATTTCTTGCTGAAAACTGTTATCTGAAAGCTGTTTTTCTGAAAAAACGAGTTTATAAGCTGTTCGGTTATATTTCTAGCTGAAAACTATTACCTGAAAGCTGTTTTTCTGAAAAAACGAGTTCAAAAGCTGTTCGGTTATATTTCTTGCTGAAAACTATTATGTGAAAGCTGTTTTTCTGAAAAAACGAGTTTAAAAGCTGTTCTGTTATATTTCTAACTGAAAACTGTTATCTGAAAGCTGTTTTTCTGAAAAAGAGAGTTTAAAAGCTGTTCTATTATAATTTGTGCTGAAACCTGTTATCTGAAAGCTGTTATTCCTGAAAAATCGAATTCAAAAGCTGTTCTGTTATATTTCTTGCTGAAAACTATTATGTGAAAGCTGTTTTTCTGAATAAACGAGTTTAAAAGCTGTTCTGTTATATTTCTAGCTGAAAACTGTTATCTGAAAGCTGTTTTTCTGAAAAATCGAGTTCAAAAGCTGTTAGGATTATATTTTTTGCTGAAAACTGTTATCTGAAAGCTGTTTTTCTGAAAAATCGAGTTCAAAAGCTGTTCTGTTATATTTCTTGCTGAAAACTGTTATCTGAAAGCTGTTTTTATGAAAAAACGAGTTGAAAAGCATTTCTGTTATATTTGTTCAGAATTTTTGAAATCAATTTGCATTCATCACTTGCTAACATTTTTTTAATTGTTGGAGTTAGATTGCAATGTTGTACAAGTACTGGAAGGGGAAACTTGAGCAGCATGTGAATTTATGAAAATTCAGACACCATCATCTCCAAGATTGATTCGTCACATTAGGGAAGAAAGTTAAAAGAAGCTCTTGTGTTTGTGAAGCAGCTAATCTCAGTTCATGCATAAGTTTTGATTCTTGGATAAATGTTTTGAGATTTCTTGGATAGCGTCCAGTGTTTGGTTAACTCATGATTCATCCGGATAGACTGGTGTTGCTCAACTTGTTCTGTTATAATTTTAGCTGAAAACTGTATTCTGAAAGATGTTTATTTGTAACTCGAAACACTCAAGTGTAACACATAATGATAGAATTGAAATTGTTGTCTATATAGAATTGAATTGAAATTGTTACTATACTCAAATGATTACAATTTACAACCAATCTACTATATATGCTTATATTTTACAATTTGAAATTACAGGTTTCTGACTTTCTGTAACACTGTTTCTGTTTGCAGGCCTCATCTGAGTCATCTCAACTCTCAACCACACCAGAACAATTGAAGAAGCAAATAAATAATCACTACACACAAATAAATGAAGCTCCTGATTCAATGGGAAAAAAGCAAATAAATAAACCCATGAGTTGACGATGGCAAACAAGAAACTATGGTTTAGTTGAAATATAAGATGGCAAACAGTCAAAAGACAACAAGAGTACTACTACAACAGAAGGCAACCAAAATGAAAAGAGCATATGCAGGAGAAGAGAAGAATAACGATCCTGATTCAATGGTATTTGCACCAGCATGAGTTTAATCTATTCGTCGTTAAGTAACAGTTCTTACATCTTTGAATGTAATAATGTGTCTGAATACAAAGTGATGGTTCAAATAAGTTGATCGTTTCCCCTCTGTTACTAGTACAACAACAACGAAAGCACAAAGTGTCGGATGGGATTCTAGGAGAGTATAGCAAGACAAAGACAAGGACCAAACGAAAAGCTTTTGCTGTTGATTTAGTGTCATTTTTTTGGATCTGAAGGGATTGAGCTTTGTCCCTGAGTTCTTGCAATGCTCGCATTGTTTCCACCTCGAAACAACCTGCACTATTTGCTCATCATTTCCAGACAACAGGTTTAGCTTTTATGTTTGCGATCATTATATAAATTGGGGAGTGATGTTGATTGTATCAAAAGGAATTTACCTGATGTACTCTGAAGGCAAATCTCAAGTTCTTCAAGTCCTCTGAAGACCCTGTGACTGTTTTTAGGAAAATCACTACACACAAATAAATAATCAGAACAGTAACAATTGTACAGATAGCAAAACTTAAAAGGTGTGAAAAATTATACCTTATCATGAATTCCTTTAAAGACCCTGTGACTGGCTCTGCCAGACTGCCAGTGGTTGAGTCGGTTACCTACAACTCTTCCATCACAACCTACCAAAGAACAATACTTACTAGTACCCATCTGAGTATTGTAGGAGTAACTTTCACATTAAAATAAATCTTACTCCATCGCCACCCATTCTCCTAGTTGTGGATGCAGTATAATATGCTCCATTAGGGCCACCATAAGTCACACTTCAGAAACATAATCAACCTCATCAACACTTAAAACCAACGAAGCTAAATAACGCTCAGCTAGGATTAATTCATCACAAGTCACTCCTACAAATCATTATATAAATGATTCGTAGTGTGCAACTTCAGAAACATAATCCATCTCATCATCACTTAAAACCATAGTTAGAAAAACAAAGCTCAGTTAGGTTTAATTCATCACAAGTTGTGACTAATATATAAACCATCAGTTTTGCCTTAAAAATCTCCCACCATGTTGTGACCAGTATACCCACCATTGGTATGCCTTAAAAAATCACCAGTATCAACCATCAGAAATCTCAGAAACAAAATGAAATCAGCAACACTGTGCACCCATCTTTTTGCAACAAGATGAAACAAGATGAAACAAGATGAAATCTCAGAAACAAGGTGAAAAAACACTCAAAACAAGCTGCCAACTGAGGATACTGTTCTCAGAGAAAAGGAAACAAAAATTTGAATCAAAATGATTCAAGCAAAAAAGCATCATTCCTCCTACAATTTTTGCACAAATAAGGATTCACATATCCTGATGTGCCATCATAATACAGATTGCAGAATCAGAGAACAAAGTAGAATCATCTTAATACAATTGCAATTCATCTGTGCAAAACTGATGCATCATAATACATGAGAACATGGTGGTTTGTTTGTTCCAGCTTGATTTTTTCGGAAACACTTTTCAGATAAACTGATACCCCCCCCCCACTAGTAATGAGCAAAAAAGCTCCAATCTTCCCTTCTAAATGACACAAATAAGGATTCAAAAATCCTGATGCATCATAATACAACTTGCAGCATCAGAGAACAAAGTAGAACCATCCGAATACAAGTGCAATTCATCTCCACAAATCAGATGCATCATAATATCTGAAAACATGCTGGTCTTTTTGTACCAGGTTTTTGTTTTTTTTTTCCCAGAAGTAATAACCTGAGCTGCCTCTTTCACATGCTTTCTCTTCAGACTTATATTAAATTAAAGTGTATATTACCAATGTGTTGTATCTTTATTTATCAAGAAATTATTGTGCATTAGATTATGATTTCAGAAGTAAAGTTCAAAGAAGGAGCATCCAAAAAATGCATCTCATCTCAGTATGCAGCCACCATTTAAGACAAGTGTGTAGTAGTATTTGTAATGATCAATGCTTCAAGACAATAGAATATGTCTCCAGAAACAAAGTAGAAACCGTGAGCAGCCAAAGATAAACCATGAGCAGCCACAGGCAAAGTTGAAACCATTTAAGATTTGTATTTATCAAGGTTTTACTGAGGTGAAATGCGAAACCAAAAGAAAATTGAAACCATAAGTAGTGAAAATGCATGAAGCTGTATACAGAAACAAAGTAGAACCATGCTCAGTTCCAAAATTTGTGGCATGAAACAAAGTAGAAACAAAATTTGTGCCTGAAACAAAGTACCTGAAACAAATTTTGAACCTGAAACAATGTACTGTCATCTGTATATATCAAGCATTGCTGGCAATGCATATCAAGGTGTGAAGCATGAAAGTGTTGGTATCATCATAACCATTTCTCAGAAAAGGATAACCGGGTAAGTGCTCAAAGCCTGAGCACCCAAGTAAAAACCAACTCACCAACCATTAAAACTCTTCCAGATTAAGGTATGGTATTTCTATGTCTATAACTCAAAGCAATATAGATCAAACCTGATTCATGACATCTCAAATTCAGATGAATATGTGCTCCAGGAGCTTCTAAGTGTAGTATGATGCATCTAAGTGGTTGATCATCACATCCATAATATCCAAAGGATAACCAAAAGCATGACTTAAAGCTTAAGGAATATTAATGATGATATCCAAAGGATAAACCAGAGTTGGCGTTTGTCCCACCATGTTTTGTTTGGAAACACTATAAAAAACAAATTCAAGGCTACAACGACATCATCTTCGTACGGTTTAAAAAACAAATTCAAGGCTAGTCCAAGGCTGAAAACTCTAAATTCATCACGTAAATAAATGATTCATAGTGTGCAACTTCAAAACATAATCCATATCATCATCACTTAACACCAACGAAGTTAAATAAAGCTCAGTTAGGATTAATTCATCACAAGTCACTCCTACAAAGCATTATATAAATGATACTCATAGTGTGCAACTTCAGAAACATAATCCATCTCATCATCACTCAAAACCAAAAAGGATAAATAAAGCTCAGTTAGGATTAATTCATCACAAGTCACTCCTACAAAGCATTATATAAATGATACTCATAGTGTGCAACTTCAGAAACATAATCCATCTCATCATCACTCAAAACCAAAGAGGATAAATAAAGCTCAGATAGGATTAATTCATCACAAGTCGTTCCTACGAAGCATTATATAAATGATTCATAGTGTGCAACTTCAGAAACATAATCCATCTCATCATCACTCAAAACCAAAGAGGATAAATAAAGCTCAGTTAGGATTAATTCATCACAAGTCACTCCTACAAAGCATTATATAAATGATTCATAGTGTGCAACTTCAGAAACATAATCCATCTCATCATCACTCAAAACCAAAGAGGATAAATAAAGCTCAGATAGGATTAATTCATCACAAGTCGTTCCTACGAAGCATTATATAAATGATACTCATAGTGTGCAACTTCAGAAAGTTAATCCATCTCATCATCACTCAAAACCAACGAGGAAAAATAAAGCTCAGATAGGATTAATTCATCACAAGTCACTTCTACAAAGCATTATATAAACGGTTCATAGTGTGCAACTTCAGAAACAAGATCCATCTCATCATAACTCAAAACCAACGAGAAAAAATAAAGCTCAGTTAGGATAAATTCATCACCAGTCACTCCTACAAATCATTCAATAAATGAAAGTTCATAGTGTGCAACCTCAGAAACAAAATCCATCTCATCATAACTCAAAACCTACGAGGGAGAATAATGTGCAACACCTGTACAACAATGAAGTGATTGGTAAAGACAACATCTCAAAAAAATGAATAAAAAGCTTAAAGGAAGATCTGCATGCTGATTATTTATAATAGTAATATTGCAAAGATACAAACATATCCAAATGACATCAATGCCTCGCATTCCAGCTACGAATCAATTCGAGAAATGGATATGCTGAAAATGTGTACATTCAAAATACATTACTGTATAGCATTCCACATTGCTAGGGCGATTTCATCTCTTTTGCTATTCATATGTCTCAATTGGGAAGATGATAAATCCAAATCTTGCGATGTGGATGCTGCATCTTCGGTGTGTTGGTGATGTACTATTGTGTCGCCACCAGTTCCACTAAAAATGCATCGTTTCGTGAGTGCAGGCATATAAAATTATGAAGTGCACAACAGGCTGTGACCATCATAACTTGTCTGGTATAATAATAGTTTGGCATGTTCTCGAAGATGGTAAACCTCTTCTTGAATACACCGAACGTTCTCTCAATCACATTCCTTAACCTAGCATGTTGTTTGTTAAATAGTTGTCTAGGTTGGGTTGGTGCATGGTTGGCCCCTTGAAAGTCCTGTAAGTGGTATGGCTCACCACAGTACGGTGCCAAAAGACCGGGCATATTGGTATAACCACAATCCACTAAGTAGTACCTCTCGTTCGGTGGGATTGGCAACAGTTTTTGTGCTAATGCAGTATGCATTACACGGGAGTCGTTGGCACTGCCTTCCCACCCCGCGTAAACAAATGTGAACATCATGTTAAAATCACATGCTGCCAATACATTTTGACTTACAATACCCTTTCGAGAGCGACAAGCGTTGCTTCGGCTAGCGGGAACTGTAGCTTTTATTAACGTCCCATCAGCAGCACCAATAGCTCCCTGCAGATTAATAATTCGAATAATACATATCCCAAATCCAAACTTGGAAAATAATTTAATAATACATGATGCAATCAGGGTGGCGTATTACCTGAAACCACGGGTAAAAGTCCTCTGATCCCCTGATTCTGTAATGTACGTATGTATAATCAGGAGGTTTGATAAGGAGTGGGGCTGCTCTTGCCAGACCGTTCAGGACAATATTAAAGTGCTTTTGGATTGTTTGGGTTGAGTGGTTAAACGTAGTACGAGCTACTCGCATTCTTGCACTATGACCGACAATAAACAGGAAAATAGCCACGCTTTCCTCGAAAGTAACTCGCTTATGACTTGAAGACTCCGCTGTTTCCTCGCAGAGGTTCCTTTCTCGCAGGAAAGCACACAAGGTCATAAAACAATCTTGGTTCATACGGAATATATCATGAAAGTCGGCCTGGGAACCCGCTAACATATTTTCCAGATATTCACGTCCCGTTTGCTTTTTATTAGTGGACCTTGTACGGTCAAGTTCTTCACATAAATAGTCAGCTATCAAGACTGCAGTCATCACCTCTTCGACCTCGTCACTACTGGATGAAGAAATATCCATAACAGAGGATGCAATTCCAGTAGTGACTCACTATAAAGAAGAAGATAGAAATCAGTTTGGGGCATTCCAATATCAAGTGCACACACTATTAATAATACGAATGTATGTAACGAGATTTACGGAATCACAAAACAACATATTGAGAGATGGCAGGATTCCACAAGCCTGTGCAATTGAATTAAGATAACAAGGTATACTACTACTAGCAGATCTATTCCAGGAATTAAATTTAAAATATAACATTACAAATTTAAATTAAATTATGTAAGCAATTTGTTCATCCTAAAAGCCGTCATATTACAATCAACCTCAAACAAATATGGAAATAATCTTAAGAAAAGTTCTACAACATGATTTGTTCAACCCATTACGCTGAATGGGATTACTACAGGGTGGCCCAATAACGCACCGCCGACTCCTGCCGGTCTCGAGACATATGGAGGAAACCATGAGCAAAGTTAGGATTTTGAAAGAGGTAGGTTGAAGCTTTTACGGCTACAATTGGATCAAGCCCTGTCATCGATTCAATTATATCTTGGCATTGATCCTGTTCGGCCAAAGCAGGGTTAATCGAGGGAGCACTTTCCACTTCATTTTTATTCATGTACCTCCCTCTTTTTTCCTCTTGAGCTTGCTTAGCTGCATCAAGATATTCCGACATCTTTGACAACATTGATTCGCGGCCACTTGATGCAGTAGATTTTCTTTTGCGTGAACCGGACCCCGTACCCATTGGGACATCATCAGACTCATCAATCACATTTACGTGTGACTGATTGGAGTGGCCAAACTGAAAGTTCATCCGCCACGCCTCCACATCCTCGAACCCCCCTTGTGTGGAGGCCCTTGCCACATTGCCCTCGGCTACAGATTCCTCGAATATTTTGGTCAATGCATCGTAATGTGGCAACCCCTTATTTTGGTATTTTTCTGCAGCAGGATGCATCTATTCACAGAATATGTTGTTACTATGCAAGTATTAGATAAATATTAAGTATAATAAAAAGGATTCACAAACAAAAATCAAAGTTTGAGATTATATATATTAACCTTAACATATTGTTCCCAAACCGGAGCCTCACAAGTAACGGTTTGGTTGGCTTCATCCCAACCGAAACCGCTCTGTTTCCTCATATTGTGAAACACCCTCCATTCTGATTTAAGTCGTCCATATTTCGACCTCAGTTGTTTCACCGAGAATGAACGGCCAGTCGCAAAATTCATTGTTTGCTCAAATTGATTCCAGGTTTTACCATCGAATGTGGTGCTTTTTAACAAACCACTGTCAACTGCCCCCTCCATAAGTTTGATAAAATATTCTGTAATACCGGAAGTCCACAGCCCATAATCATCCTCCACTGCCTTCCCCTTTCCCCTACCCGCATTACTCATCTAGTATGAACAAACATAAAAAAAAAAATAAAAAAAAATTGCCAAATTCCTTCAATTAGTTTAATAGCTGATCGGGTAACCCTAGTTTGCAAATAGCAACCGATTACACCCTAAAAAATCTCAACAGTGAATTCGGCTACTTTGTGTGCAGTGTGCACCTCAATCCGAAAAGCTGTTCCGGTACCAAATGCAATTAAAAAGCACAGTAAATTGGTAAAGAAAACCAACCAAATAAATAGTACAATCACTGTCTTCATACCTTTGATTGGATTTGGAGAAGGATGAAATTGTCAGCACAGGATTCAACCTTGCGTAGTGCTTTGATTCTCCTTGCCCTTCGATCCCTAGCTTTTCTCCGATAGGCAGCACGGGTGGTGCAAACCATTAACCCCCTACCAAAACCCCTCAACCCCTCACCAAGTCGACCGCAAAAACCAGTCCGGTAGCGAAGTCGCCGGCGGCGCTCTCACACGTTTCCCTTCGATTTCACAGTGGAATCGTTCGGGAAATCGTGGATTTGGGGTGGGGGGGGGGAAGAGAGATCAGATCTGGGATCTTCAAAGGAGGGGGGAGACAATGGAGTCGACGAGCTCTCGTGGGTGAGTAGAGAGAGAGCATCTGAGTGAGAAGAGAGGAGAGATGGGTTGGGGAGACACTGTTTTGAAGAGAGGAGGAAAGGTAGAAGACGGGTACGAATGGAGAACCAGATCTGGAACTTGAGGAGAGAGAGAGAGAGGTCGTCAAAGAGAGAGCACGTGAGTATGGTTGAGAATGGAGAGAATACAAGGGATATCGATATTCTGAATCAGGTTTTCAGAATAGGGTATAAACAAACGAATTTTCTGAATGTAATATTCAGAATATGGCACTCTAAATCGCAAAACAAACAGAGTCTAAATCTTTTCCATAGTTTCTACCACCTAAATTTTGTGAAATTCTAAATCTTAGGTGGTTGGCTGATAACATGTGGGATCTTATCCAATATTCCTTAACCTTGTATTATGGCACCATGTTGAATAACATTTTGTATTATTTATGCATTTTCTATACTGCTGTTCCTCTTGCTTTCTCCTGTTACATCATTTCTTCTCAATTTCCAAGTAATCTGACTTCTGCTAAGTTAAAGTAGCAATGAAATTGTTTCAAGTATCAAATAACATTCCTCAGGACCCTCCTTTGATTTGTCAATTGATTTTCACTATTTCAGTGAAAGCCATGACTTTGAATTTCTCAGCAATATTAAGGCTAAATTAATGTTGAATCTCAACTCAAAAGGATGTTTTCACACACCAGCTGTTGGACTCACCTGCAGTCCACAATTATGTATATATGTATGTATGAGAGATATAAAGCTGACAACAGGCTGGAGAAGACCTTTTCTTCATCATCTTTTAATACCCAAAATTGTTCGCATACAAATGTTTATCTTTGACCGGACATAAGCTACCACAGAGGAAAAGTTTGTTTTGTTATATATTTTAAAAACTATTCATTTAGCATGTGCTTATGAGTTATGACAGATGTCCAAACATGATGACATGAAGACATCCCAAGGCATGTATATTATGATAAAGAGTGGTTGCTTCATTGTTATTCTCCATTTGAAATTTAGGTTCAAGTTATATACTCATCAAAATGCTTGAATTGATGATCTGCAACTATTCGAAGGAATCCAGAACGTTCTCCAAATCCTCCAAATGAGCCCGACCTAGAACTACCAAATGAACCAAAACGACCTGAATCGGATCCACCAAAACCACCGGATCCCCTGGACGAGGGCGGCGCTCAGGGCTGACGGCGAGCGGGGGCGTCGACCAGCGGGGCTCGACGATAGGGAAAGGAGGAGCAGATGGAGCAGAGGGTTTGGGCGAGGCTGCTGTTGATGACGAACGGGGAAGGAGGACATGGTCGGGGTTGGGTGGCATGTGTGTGTGGGGGGGGGGGGGGGGCGACGGGGTCGCCGGAGGTAGGGGTGGCCGGAGCTGGTCGGGGGAGAGGGGGGAGAAGATGAACAGTAACTGACAATCAATTTCTTCACAAGAGGGGTGGATGCAACTGTGGGGAAGGAGGAATGTCTAATGACTTGAAAGTTTCTACAGTAAACGTGAGAATTGCAAAGGCTTTTGGTATTTATACCTCAAACCCTAGATTCCATCTAAATCATCCAAATTCTCAATTCTACCAAAATCAATAACTTTTTGAATACACCGAGAATTGAATGGGGTCATTTAAAATCTCAATTGAATACACTGAGAATTGAATAGAATCACTTAAACTCTCAATTGAATACACTGTGACTTTTATAAACTCCTTTAAAATCCTAATTGAATACACTAGGATTTTCACATTCTTTTAAATTCTTTTCAAATTCCAATCCAATACACCCCTGTTACATAATTCACTACCTTATCTAAAAATTGGATACTTCACAAAAAATACAGATACTAAGGTTAAAAACCGTTCAAAATTTAAAATAAGATGCATTGATAATAGACTAATAGAAAGAAAGCATCTAACTAATAAGGAAATATCAGAAAATTTATTAATAACAAGTAAAGAAACTAAAGAATCGCCTAAAGAAATACAAAAAAAAAAAAAAAAAAACTTATAAGGTATTAGATTACAGAAACAAAGAAGTAAGTTGTTATTACCAACACCTACTAGCACACATAATATTAAATTAAGTTGGTATGGATAATAATTCAAAAGTAGAAACATCAATAAATAAATTAAATTCAAAAACAGAATTAAAAATTTATATGATAAACATTCAAGAGTTAGAAGAAGATTACAGTGGCCCAGAATTCGTAGAAGATATAAGAACAGATCTATAGATCATAAATAAGAACATAAGAGAATTAAATAGGTTTATAACAGATGACACAGAGGAAGAATATGCATAACAGAAGAATGTATGAATGAGTTAGAAGCTATAGCAGAACTTAATTTAAATATTTTAGAAATAGAAGATTTAATGGCAAATCTCAATTCAGAGGAAGTAGAAGAAGCCTCAAGGAATCTAGATATAACAAACGAGAAAATAAAAATGGATCAAGAAGGAGACATGATGATTACAAAACCTACAGAAAATCCAACTAATATGTATGAATACTTAAGGCTACCACCTAATAAAAGACCTTATCGCTTGCCATGAAAATTACGAAGTAGATAAATAAGTTATGATAAGAAAAAGAAAAAGAAACCTCAAAATATGAACATAGAACATTACGAAAAAGGAATAGTAAGAAATTGAGAATGGCTAGACCTAGACTGTGTAAAAAATGAAGTCTGAATAATAGAAGAATCGGTAAAAGCATCCTTAATAGTAGGATTTAGACAAAACCTCTTAGGAAATACATTCGAGAAATTTATAGAAGCAACCTTCATAGGATTAGTCGCAAAATAGTGGAATGGACTAACAGAAGAAGAAATAAATAAGACCAGAAAATGAAGACCAATTGATGACAAAAGAACATAAGAAAAATCAGCACAAAGAACCGTAGGATTAAAAGAAATAATTACAAATTACAAGATAGCAATTAGAACTGAATTTAGTATCTATGAAAAAACAGAGACACACAATATATACAAAAAGAACCTAGCAAGATGAAAACTAAGCAATTTAGAAATATGCGACATATGTTATTTTGACAACTATGCTTGCGAATTCAGAGAATATTTTCAAGGTAGCTATTATACTGTTGCTGATAATTTATGTGTAGGAGCAAACAGATGATTCGTAAATTCTTCTGAAACAATAAAAGCAAAACCTATTGACTTCTCACCGGCGACGACCTGCAAAAAGTTCAAAACACCGGAATTGTTCCCGGCGATGACCTGCAAAAAGTTCAAAACACCAAAATTGTTCCCGGCGATGACCTGCAAAAAGGTCAAAACACCTGAATTGTTCCTGGCGATGAATCCTCTGACGCACAATTCAGTAATCAAGAAGATTATGAAAGAGTTTTTTTTGGAGAAAGTAGTGATTACCTTTCTTATGGTAGGGGTAGGGGGTATTTATAGTCGCATTTGAAAACAGTTTCGAGATAATTACTTAATTCTTGTCATGCCTCGCTTCCCAAAAAGAATACGGAATACGGATACGCGAGAAAAACCCAGCGAATGATTTTCATCATTTACAAGCTGTTCAAGAATCTTTACAACATCTCACAAGAATAATCAGAGTCGGAAGCAAAATAATCAACCAACATGCACATATGAACCAAAATACCAACAAGAATACTTGAAACCAAAATATATTAATCTCAAATAATCCCAATCTGAATAAGTCAAATATCCTGGGTTACATTGCCCAAATACAAATAAATCCAAGTACAAGATACAATTGTTCAAACAAGCAACAAGAATAATAATAGCAAAACCCAACATTAATATCTCATGTCACCAACACCATCTGGTACCTGTTATCCAAAATCTGCAATTTAACAATTATAGGAATAGGAAAAAGAAAACAAACTTCCGTCAATGCAAGTTACAGGCCACTTGTAATGCAGAATACAAATACATGGGGAAAAACTAGCTAATAACATGGAATAGACATGATAGCAAAATATAACAACTATCATGGTAAGGTAACAAGTACAAGTAGCATGTATCAAGTGTCAAGTGAACAAGTATCATGTAAACAAGTAACAAGTATCGACTATCATGTAAACATGTATCATGTATCAAGTATCATGTGATCATGCAAGTGTCAAGTAAGCATGTATCATGTATCAAGTCTTTTAGTGATTACTATCTAGGTAGCACTTCATGCATCCCACACCGTATGGTTGCTACAACAATCAATTTCACTTTAGATTTCATAGTGGACTATAAAGGACAGTGTACTCAGGGACAAGCCTTAAGAAATCAAGTATCAAGTATCAAGCCTCAAGTATCAAGTAAACAAGCCTCAAGAGTGAAGTATCAAGCCTCAAGTAGTGAAAAATCAAGCCTCAAGTAACAAGTATCAAGCCAAGTCTTAAGTAGTGAAATATCAAGTCTCAAGTAACAAGTATCAAGCCAAGTCTCAAGTATCAAGTATCAAGCCAAGTATCACATAGAATCAATAGATTCTCTTTCGAGTATACGTTTCTGAATTATCCACTATTAGATCCGTCCCTTTAAACCCTGGCTTGGTTATTTTATTATTAATGTCAAACAAGCATGTATATGTCACGAACAGGCCAAGTATAATATAGTATGATCAAGTAACAAGTTCAAGTTGCAAGATAAACATGTATGGGTGAAAAATAACACACAAAAGGATAAAATAACCATGTTTCTAGTTCAGGACAGTAAGACCATACTGCAGTAAAACTGAGATTCCCGTTGTTATGAAAATGCAAATCTGAATCTATCGAAAGGTCTAGAAAATAGACTCCCGGCCGAATCCAGCAAGCATATATAAGTCATATAGTATTTCACAAAAACATAACTCAAAACTGATTTGAATCCAGAAAACACGCTCAGCCAGAAATCATATGATTGGATTCAAGAACAAGAAAACAGCATGAAAACTCATTAAATAAATCCACGAAAAATATAGGATATTCCTCTATATGTATAGTAACATAAAAACAAGTTTCATAATTTTCCAATATAAATAGAGTAATCAAGTAAAATCAGAAAACATCAAGACACGACAGTTTTGTAAATCTGAAATCACAAACACTGCAGTACGAAAGCAGCAATATCTCGCAAACCATAAATCGAAATCCAAATCCGCCAAAAGGGTGATAAAATAGATACAGTAGGCTAACTTTCATATTCATAAATATTTTAGAAACAGCAATTAGAAATAAGTTGAAAATCAAGTTCTTTACTGAACAGTCGTAAAAATCTGCTAGAATAGTAGTTGTTCGAAAGCATAGAACGATTCGTAAAACCCATCAAATAAATCCGTAAAACTTCTGGGTTAGTCACAATTAGGTCTAAAAATACTGAGAAAAATTTCAGATCAAAATAATAATTTTAACACCATAAGAAAAATAGATTACTCTTCAGAAATCATCGAAAACAGAATCTGGAAATCTTTCGACACAACTGTAGTAAAATCAACATAACTCACAAACCGTAAATTGAAACTGAAATCCGTCAATAGGGTTGGAAAATAGACAGAATTCTCTACAAATCATGTTTACAAAATATTTTCAAATACTGACCATAATAGGGTTTAACATACTGATCAAAACTGAAAAGCCAGCAAAACTGAAAATATCGCATATGCACAAAATCCACTAGTTCACATAGAACTCATCCAAAACACAACCAAACATGATATAGAGTATACTAGATGTCCAAGCAACATGACGTAGGATATTTCACAAGTCTACAACAAGTCTATCTCGAATAATACGAACGAACACAAGATAACACATGAACAACACACATATATGCAACAAGATGTGGTCAATCCTAAGTTATATTATATCATGTATGCCGTGAGGCAACTATAGTCATATCATCACTATAGAGACAATATCAACAAGAGGATTCGCACACAAATTGTCTCTAGAACCCAACTACACTACAAGCGGTATTTAGTACTTGTATATGCAAATAAATTTAATACAAGTTACTTACCTTAACCGACGACGCAAACGACTCCAAGCAAGAATAACGGGAACAGATTCCCAGCCAACGAACTCAACGATCACATGAACGAAACCCACGAACAAAAACCCATGAAGGAACGAGCAAAATACGAACCCAAAAATACAAAGAGAGCACACACAACCTCGACGAACCCAAGAGCACGCACGAGAGAGAGCACGAGGAAATGACGGCGGCCGAGAGAGGCTACCGCTGCTGCTGCCTAGCGACGAAAAAGGAAAGGACAGAATGGGAGGTCGGCTGGCGTGCGACAGAACAGAGCGGAAGGCAGACGGGAGAGAGAGACAGGGCGAGGTCGAGAGACAGGGATGGAGAGGGGGTGCAGTGGGAGTTGGGGAAGCAGTTAGGAGAGTAAAAGAGCGGCGGAAGGGATGGGGAACAGGGTTTGCATGGGTTAGAAAATATATAGTGGGGTTTTATTAGGGTTGAGAGGGTGATGACGGCAGAAACAGAGTAGGGAATTTTTCGGGTGTGGGTTTTAGGCTAACGGGTCGGGTAGAGTAGTTGATTAGGTGGAGTTTTGGTTAAACTGGGTATATGATAATAAGGTAGAGTTTAATAGGATTGGATCTGTGAAAGTTGGGTATTGGTTTAAATAAAAACAGAGCATGGTAATTAACTAGGTGTTTGGTTAAGTATATATGGTATTGGTTAAGTGGATAGTTAGGGAATCAAAATGGGTATTAAGGATTCAAGAAAAATATAGATAGGGCAAGAAGAACAAAATAATAGAAAAATAATATATGTTGTGAACAAAAATAAAAAGGATAAAAAATAATTAGCTCGATCAAAATGTAACGAAACAAGAGACGAACAAAAAAAATCAAAAATTCAAATAAAAGAAGACAAGAACAATAAAATGAAAATATATATTGAAAATAAAATCCAATATATGGTCCAAAAGAGATACAACGGAATCAAATACAAGAAAAAGAAAATACACTCAAAAATACACAAAAATGAAAAACATGGGTTACAATCCTACCCACCTAACAAGAAGAATTTCGTCCTCAAAATTCAAACAAGAAGATACATAGGGTAACCCCAAAACAACCAAAAGAAAGCAAAACAAAAACTACTCAAACAAATTAGGAAACTTCTGCTGAATCTCCTACTCCAGCTCCCAAGTCGACTCACCGGACGAGTGAGGATTCCAAGCAACACGAACCAACTTGATGACCTTGTTCTTAAGCACTTTCTCCCGCTTATCCACAATAGCAACTGGCGGAATCTCACAAGTCAAATCCGGCTGAGCGATCAACTCAGAATAGTCGATCACGTGGCTCTCATCTCGGATATATCTCCTTAGTTGTGAGACATGGAAAACATCGTGCACTCCTTCTAACGTTGGCAGCAATGCAAGACGGTAGGCCACCTTGCCTACTCACTCCAAAATCCCAAACGATCCAATAAATCTAGATCTAAGCTTGCCCCCACTACCGAACAAAATGACACCGCGTCACGACAATACCTTTAGGAAAATATGGTCATCAACCTCAAACTCCAAAGCTCTCCGATGGACATCGGCCCATCGCCTCTGCCTATCCTGAGCTGCCTGCAAATGCTTCCTGATCTGAACCACAGCATCAACGGTTCTGGTGATCAACTCCGGACCCAACAACTTCCTCTCACCAATGTCATCCCAGCACACTGGTGATCTACACTTCCGCCTATATAGTGCTTTGATCGGAGCAGCTTTAATACTGGCTTGAAAGCTGTTATTGTACGAGAACTCTACGAGATGCAAATGGTCCTCCCACGATCCACTAAGCTGAAGCATCCAGGACCTCAACATGTCCTCAAAAAATCAGGATGGTCCTCTCCGACTTTCCATCAGTCTGGGGATGAAAAGCTGTACTGTACTTTAATTTACTCCCCAAAGACTCTCTCAGAACTGAGATCTGAATCTCGTATCCTTGTCGGATACAATACTAACTGGAACCCCATGAAGTCTAACAATCTCTTGTATATACCTCTCAGCTAAGCTCTCAGTAGACTGCCCAACACGAAAAGGAATGAAGTGAGCACTATTTGTCAAACGGTCAGCAATCATCCAAATGGCATTATGACCCTTAGGACTCCTCGACAAAGCGGTCACAATATCCATAGTGATATGTTCCCACTTCCATTCTGGAATAGGAAGCAGTTGAAGAATTCCAGCGGTTCTCTGATGCTCTGCCTTAACCTGCTGGTAGATCAAACACTGAGCAACAAACTGAGCCACAACCCTTTTCATACCTTGCCACCAGAAATGAAACTTTAAATCCCGATACATCTTAGTACCGCTAGGATGGATAGAATACAAAGACTGATGGGCTTCCTCAAGCAACCTCTGACGAACTTCACCCTCCGGGACACATAATCTAGGCCCAAAACGATGCGATCCATCAGAATGAATAACCATGTTCGTCCTGGACCCAGACTCAACCTCAGCTCGAAAACCCTACAACTGTGCATCACCAGCCTGAGCCTCTTTAATCTAATCAACAAGAGACGATTGAAACTGGAGCACCAAACAACTCCAATTAGAACTCGGCAACAAACCCTCCAACTCCAACCTCCGCATCTGCTCAATCAGACCCCTCTGCTGAGTCAATAACATAACTACTGGTCTCCTGCTCAAAGCATCAAGCACCAAGTTTACTTTACCAGGATGGTATTGCAAACTGATGTCATAATCGGCCATAAGCTCCAACCAATGCCTTTGCCTCATGTTTAACTCCTTCTGGGTGAAGACGTACTTGAAACTTTTGTGGTCTGTAAAGATCTCCAGTTGGTCCCCAAGTAAATAATGTCTCTACAGCTTTAAAGCATAAGTCACTGCCGCTAACTCCAAGTCACGAGTCGGATAGTTCTTCTCATGCGACCTCAACTACCTTGATGCATATGCAATGACTCGGCCCTTCTGCATCAAAACTGCTCCAAGACCCTTACCAGAAGCATCACAGTGAATTACAAATCTGCCTGAACTATCTGGAATAGTCAACACAGGTGCTGACGTTAATCTGTTCTTCAACTCAACAAAACCACACCATACTCATCGGACCAACAAAACTTCTGATCCTTCCCAGTTAACTTAGTCAACGACCCAGCTATCTTCGAAAAATCTTGGACGAATTTCCGATAATAGCCAGCTAAACCAAGAAAACTCCTGACTTCAGAAACTGACTTGGGAACAGGCAAATCCTTCACAGCCTCAACCGTGGCAGGATCCACAGAAATACCATCACTTGAGATAATGTGCCCCAAGAATGAAACCCTATCGAGCCAAAACTCGCACTTGCTAAGTTTCCCATAGAGCCGATTCTCTCTCAAAGTCTGCAGAACCAACCTAAGATGCTCAGCATGATCTTTCCGATTTCGAGAATACACCAAAATATCATCAATGAAGACCACCACAAATCTATCCAAAAACTGAGAAAATACCTGGTTCATAAGACTCATGAATACAGCAGGTGCATTCGTAACCCCGAACGGCATCACAAGATACTCATAGTGGCCATATCTGGTCCTGAAAGTAGTCTTCTGCACATCAGTCGCCTTCACTTTGACTTGATGATACCCAGAACGAAGATCCAACTTTGAGAAAACAGCAGCCCCACTAAACTGATCAAACAAATCATCGATCCTGGGCAACGGATACCGGTTCTTCACAGTAACACTATTTAGTTCCCAATAATCCGCACACAGTCGACGACTACCATCCTTCTTGTTGACAAAAAGGAATGGAGCACCCCAAGGAGAAACACTGGGTCTGATGAAACCCAAATCAAGCAACTCCTGAATCTGCACCTTAAGCTCTGCTAACTCAACCGGTGCCATCCTGTAGGGACTTTTCGATATAGGTGCCGTTGTAACACCCCGAACTTCCTATATGGAGAATTCGAGACACGAGCCAGGACCTTTACATTCAATTAGTCACAATACAAAGAAAACAGGAAAATTTTAATTCTTTTCACTAATACAATATTACAGCCGAGTGTTTTTCATTGATTCAATATATTACATCAGAGTATGAAAATGATAAAACATCGGGCTCTTCACTTGTAAACCATGCTTGACTAGAGTTCTCCCGATCTGGTGATCCTGTATCCACAACCTATTAGAGTGGGGACGTCAGTACATATACTGACGCTTAAAAGTTGATGACTAGCAGCGAATCTCCAATAACAAACTTATACAAACAAGGTGAAATTTGCCAGTGTAATTTAAGTGTTCGTGAGTGCTATGACTTAGAATCTAATGCGATGTCAACTAAGGCTAAGATGCTCCTATTCTAATGCAAGCGAGAATCTGGAATTGTATGCATCCCATAACTACATACGTCCATATCAAGCCGTTCTCCATGTTTAGGGATTTGAACCCACGTTATGAATTCTACTTTTGTACCCATCATGTTCCTGACATAATACTACATGACTGGCGACTATTGCCCGGCGTACCGAACCTCACTCAAAAGCCAACACGAACTACCAGATACTTGTCAACCTTCTTCCGTGCCCTCAACTGGTCATGAGAAGGCATAGAACCTGCCGGGATCGTAGGGTCTATTTTTCTAGGGAACCCTCTCGTTCTTATCATGACACATTCAAGAATTAACAATTAAGATACGGAACCCGTGCTCCCAACTTGTCATGAAAAAGCACCACTCGTATCCTTTTGAAAGGGGAATACATCCCGATAACACCACCTAGTGTCAGCCTATAGGAGAGGTTGGATTATAGGGTATCACCCCTAACACCAACTGTCACCCTTTGGCAATTTATAGATAAAAATGGTTAAGTAACAAGTTACTACCCTAACGATGTCACTAACCTTAACCAATCAAATGGGGCCATACGAGCTACAAAATACTCTCAACCTAGAGTCGTACTCTCAACTCATCATGAGAAGGCACCATTTGGGTCAAACAAGCGAGATACGCAACTCATGCTTCCAACTTGTCATGAAAAAGCACCGCACATGTCCCTCTTCTAACCAAACAAGCGAGACATGCACTATGTTTCCAACTTGTCATGAAAAAGCACCGTACGTGTCCCTTTTCTAGAGAGTGTAACAATTTGTCGACATAATTAACCAAGTCTTAAACTAGACTTCACACGATCTCCTCGGATCCACTCATAGCCTACTTATTTAAGACAATACCTATATACGAGGCCAATGAGCTTCGTATGGGGCCAACCGCTACATACGGGCCAGGAGAGCTGCGTATGAGACAACAACATAAAAACAACTACTCATTCTAAGCATGGGTTTCTACATACAACACAAGCATGATTGTTCAATAGAATGTCACATAGGCATGGATGGGTTCATTTCAACATAGAACAAAAAAACTCAAACATGATGGGTTCTTTACTAGAACCTTAAGCAACTTAACCATGATGTTCTACTACCACTCAAGCATGGTACATAAACTTAAGCATGATGTTCTACTACAACTTAAACATGGTACATAAACTCAAGCATGGCTCCTTACTACCAACTCAAGCACGATAGGTTTGCTAGAAGTCATATAAGCATGGATGGGTTCTTTAGTACAACTCAAGCATGATAGGTTTACTAGAATGTCATACAAGCATGAATGGGTTCTTTAGTACAACTCAAGCAATGATAGATTCACTAGAAGTCACATAAGCATGAATGGGTTCTTTAGTACAACTCAAACATGATAGGTTTACTAGAAGTCACATAAGCATGAATGGGTTCTATAGTACAACTCAAGCATGATAGGTTTACTAGAAGTCATATAAGCATGAATGGGTTCTCTTTTGACATAGAACAACAACTAACTCAAGCATGATCTACTACAACTCAAGCATGGTGTTCTACTACTAACTCAAGCATGGTAGTTCTACTATAATCAAGTATGGTATTGTTCATGGGTTCACAAGCATGAATGAGGTTCTCTTTTGACATAGAATAACCTACTAACTCAAGCACGATCTACTACAACTCAAATATGGTGTTCTACTACTAACTCAAGCACGGTAGTTCTACTACAATCAAGCATGGTATTGTTCATGGGTTCACAAGCATGAATGGGTTCTCTTTTGATATTAACAACCTACTAACTCAAGCATGATCTACTACAACTCAAGCATGGTGTTTTACTACTAACTCAAACATGGTAGTTCTACTAGAATCTCAAGCATGGTATTATTCATGGGCTCACCAGCATGAATGAGGTTCTCTTTTGACATAGAACAACAACCAACTCAAGCATGATCTACTACAACTCAAGCATGGTGTTCTAATACTAACTCAAGCATGGTAGTTCTACTACAATCTCAACCATGGTATTGTTCATGGGTTCACAAGCATGAATGGGTACTCTTTTGACATAGAACAACAACTAACTCAAGCATGATCTACTACTAACTCAAGCTTGGTAGTTCTACTACAATCAAGTATGGTATTGTTCATGGGTTCACAAGCATGAATGTGGTTCTCTTTTGACATAGAACAACCTACTAAATCAAGCAAGATCTATTACAACACAAGCATGATGTTATACTACTAACTCAAGCATGGTAGTTCTACTACAATCAAGCATGGTATATAAACTAAGCTACTATCTAAGCTTACCTACATATTACAAGAACTACTTCTTTTAGGGATTACAAGTCCCATTTATTAGAAGGAACTAGTTTTACCAAATTACAAGTTCCTACATAAAGCAAAAATTAACCCTTGTTGAATCTACAATGTTCTATGTTGCAAAACTTATTCATCTACAACCTACAATTTCCTACATCAACAAAACTTGCTTTTTAAGAACTAAAAGTTAGTAAAGACATGATCTTTATTAGGGTGGGAAACAACATACAACAAAAATACTATCTTTTATTAAGCATGTTAAGTCCTGTAACCCCAAGAATGGGTAAGTAACCATTTTCACTTTACCAACTTTATATGCACATAGTAAAAGTCCAAGTTGTTAACTTGTGTTTAATCAAGTAACCAAAACAATCAACCATAAACATAACAAGTTCAAAGATCTCATCTTTATGTGGTTTTTTTTGTGAGTTCCATCCTTTCAACTTTCCTTATATGAAATCCCTTTTTATAATCAACCATTCTTATGTTTATTTCTTTAGTCCAAGTAGTGGAATTTACCCATAATAACAACAATAATAGTAGCAAGGCTAAAGATCTAATCTTTATGTATTTTAATTAATTTCCACCATTCAAACTTTCCATGGGATCTTTTTGATCCAAACCACTACTTATATGCTCAATAATTAGTCCAAGTTGTTTTAATCAACATACAACATACATACACACATATAACCATAAGTAGAGAGCAAATTAAACAAAAATCAACATGCAAAAATAGTGGAGAAACCCCCACCTTTTACTTTCAAATAGGAAGGACTAGCTTATGCTCCTTCTCCTTCCTCCTAGCTTTTGTGAACGATTCAATGAACAACCTACAAGAGAACTCTTGGGTTCTTCTTCTCTTTCTTTTTCTCCCAAAATTTGGTAAATGAGGCAAGGGGTGGGGGGGGGGGGAGAGATATTTATAGGATGGCGGAGAGGGTTGTAGGTTCAAAAACACCATGGCCATATGCAAAAACCCCCTTGGGACTAGAAGTGGCAGGAAATTTCCATGGGGAAGAGGGTGAGGTGGAGTGATGAGGTGGAGGGGTGACTTCTAGTAGAAGTATCCTTAATCCCTTATGTAATCATAATTAATCCAATCCCTAGGTTTAATCCTTCCAATTAATCCTAGCCGTCCAAAAATGGTTAATCATGACAAAAAGATATTTTTTTTTGTCAAAACAAATACTACATGATTTATACGGACGCATGAAATCGATACAACATGCGCACGTATAGATTAATAAGTGTACTGATAATTTTTGTTTGTAAAACCACACAATCTGTATAAAAATAAATTAATTCTGAAAATAATAATAAAAAATAAATTTTATTGTCGGGTCGGAAGTTTCCAGTACCAAAACAGTATATTGCACATACATATGGACTGGTATATATATAGATGATGGTTATTAATTAAACTAAGTAATATCCATCAAAAATATTTCAATTCCGAAAAAATAAAATAAAATAATACAATAACGAAGTAGGGCTGGGGTCATCTTGACCGGACCAAATGGTTTCTTTCTGCAATACTCCCTTCGTATAAACTTTCGTGCGTCGAACAACGAAACTGAATACGAGACCCTCAAAGCGAGGCTCTACATGGCCCGCAAAGCAGGGGCCAAGCGTATCCATGTCTTTAGTGATTCGCAGCTGGTCGTGAATCAAGTGTCTGGGGAGTACGAAGCAAGAGATGAGCGCATGGCCAAGTACTTGGCGAAGGTAAAGGGACTACTGGCTTTATTTGAAGATGCTCGACTCCAATGGTTCCCCTGAGAGGAAAACGCACTGGCAGATGCCCTCTCAAGGCTCGCCTCCTCCTCCCTCCAGGGTTTGGAGCGAATTGTAGTGATAGAGGTCCTCCTGAGACCCAGTATTGAGGAAGACATCCTAGAGCCGATGGAGACTATGCCCTTAACACTTGGGGAAAATTGAATGAAACCCTATTCGAGTACCTCAGAGACTGAGTTCTTCTAGCCGACCCAAGAGAGGCTAGGAGTGTCAGGACCAGAGTCGAGCGATACACTCTCCTTGATAGAGTCATGTACAAACACTCCTATACTCAGATCGATGGCAGTACCTAAAGTGTCTCTCCCCCAAAGAAGCACACTATGCTCTGAAGAAGGCCCATGACGGGATGTGTGGCGCGCAGCTGGGAGCAAGATCCCTCTCCCATAAACTTTTAAATTACGGTTACTTCTGGCCCACACTCCTTAGCCATTCCGAACAGTACATCCGCCAATGTGGCTCTTGCCAGAGATTCTCTCCATCCGTCGCCTACCACAAGCCCAGCTCTCCTCCTTGGTAAGTCCAATTCCTTTTGCAATGTGGGGGATGGACTTGCTCGGACCATTCCCCCCAGAGCCAGGCCAACTGAAGTTCCTCTTCATGGTGATAGATTACTTCTCCAAGTAGATCAAGGCCGAACCCTTTGCAACGATTACGGAGAACAAGGTTCAGAAGTTCTTTTGAAAGAACATTATTTGTCAGTTCAATGTACCCCGTATTCTCATAACCGACAACGGAACCCAGTTTGCCGGGGAAACTTTTCGCAACTTCTCCACCGACCTCGGCATCCAGCAGTGGTTCTCCTCAATATCTCATCCTCAATCCAACGGTCAAGTGGAGAACGCTAATCGACAAATACTCTTCGACCTGAAGAAGAGGCTCGATAAATCCACTAAGGTATTATGGGTCGAACAGCTGCCCAACGTGCTATGGAGCTACCGCACCACGAAGAGAACTCCGACAGGAGAGTCTCCCTTCAATCTCACTTATGGCTTCGAAGCCATTATTCCCCTTGAGTTCGACCTACCTTCGCCCCGATTGATCGTCTACAATGAAGAGTAGAATGCGAACCAGCTTCGCAACAGTTTGGACCTCATCGATGAGATCCGTGAATAAGCTTCCATTAGACAGGAGACGTACCGACGCAGAATCGCCCAGTCCTACAATAAGAATGTCCCATCCGCTAATCTTAAAGAGGGGGACCTAGTACTCCGGAAGATGTCAATCTCTCTTCCAAGCAAGAAGGGAAAGCTAGCACCCAACTGGGAAGGTTTATATAGGGTCTCCAGAGTTATTCACCCAGGCGCGTATCAACTCGAAGACCCGGGGGGCAGGAAAATAACAAGGACTTGGAATGCTGACCACGTAATGAAGTACCAAGAGGGTGTTGTAACACCGTTCCAAGCAACTTCAGGCAACTCCTAAGTCGAGCAGTTTCTATTTGGTGTTTTTATCTACCTTGTTATTTCTCTTTTAAAAATGTAAGAGTGGCTTGCAACTTAGAAGTAGCCACTCAAGTCATCTTTAATAAAGGCGAGTTACTTCCTGGGAATTTTTTATCTATAATAATCTAGTTGGTTTGCTTTGAGATGCGCAAAGTTCTCTAAATGACACACTCGGAGTCCAACACTTGGTTCGATTCCACTTCAACTACTTGCTTCTAAGCGAGTACGAAGTGGTTCACCATTTGGAATTGCTCTCACAGCTGTTGACATTCTCTAAACAACACGCTCGAAGTCCAACACTTGGTTTGATTCCGCTTCAAACCACTTGCTTCTAAGCAAGTAGGAAGTGGTTCACCATTCGGAATTATTCCCACAGCTGTTGACATTCTCTAAACGACACGCTCAGAGGCCAACACTTGGTTCGATTTTACTTCAACTACTTGCTTGTAAGCGAGTACGAAGTGGTTCACCATTCAGAATTGCTCCCACAGCTGCTGACATTCTCTAAACGACACGCTCGGAGTCCAATACTAAGTTCGATTCCGCTTCAAACCACTTGCTTCTAAGCGAGTATGAAGTGGTTCCCCATTCGGAATTTCTCCCACAGCTGTTGACATTCTATAAACGACACGCTCGGAGTAAAACACTTGGTTCGATTCCACTTCAACTACTTGCTTCTAAGCGAGTACGAAGTGGTTCACTATTTAGAATTGCTCCCACATCTGTTGACATTCTCTAACGAAAAGCTCGAAAGACGTCCAAATACGAGAAAGATCAATCTCCTGGACTTCGGCAACCTGTGCCGAGCAATCTTGCCATCGACGTCCAAATACGAGAAAAATCAATCTTCTGGACTTTGGCAACCTGTGCCGAGAACTCTTGCCACCGACGTCCAAATACGAGAAAAATCAATCTCTTGGACTTTGGCAACATGTGCCGAGCATTTTTGCCACCGACGTCCAAACACGAGAAAAATCAATCTCTTGGACTTTGGCAACCTGTGCCGAGCACTCTTGCCACCGACGTCCAAATACGAGAAAAATCAATCTCTTGGACTTTGGCAACGAGTGACGAGCACTCTTGCCACCGACGTCTAAATACGAGAAAAATCAATCTCCTAGACTTCGGCAACCTGTGCCGAGCACTCTTGCCACCGACATCCAAATACGAGAAAAATCAATCTTTCGGACTTTGGCAACGTGTGCCGAGCACTCTTGCCACCGGCATTCAAATACGAGAAAAATCAATCTCGTGGACTTCGGCGACCTGTGATGTTCCACAACTATTGATACATTTGCAAACGATAACAAAACACACAAGTTCGAGAAATGAGTTTGCAATTTCATTAAAATTTGAGGTACAAGTCTAACTATAGACCAAAAACTCATATTTACATCGTGGTACAACTCATTCGAAACAAAGATTAAAAAATTACAAAGATCTGACCTAACCTTTCCTAGGGAGCTAGATGCTTCTCTTAAGTGACAAACGAGGTCGGCGAGCACCGTGTTGCTGTGGCCTTACTTCTGCGGAGGTCTCCAAACCGGCCAGCCGAGTTGCATCGTCGGCACCTGAGAGCCTACGTGTTGCCCCAACAGATGCTCCGCTCAACGAACCAGCTAATCCGCTCTGTGCATCACCAGGGCACCTCACGACGGGGGGGGGAGCGTAGCGAAAACTCGTGGAACGATCTCCCTTGTGCGTACTCACCTCGAGGGCAGGAAGTGCTCCTGAGGTTACTCCTCTCGGAAAGCCGTCGCAGCCGATGGTTCTCGACCTCTAGCTCTACGACTCATTCCTTCAACAACTCATCCGTCACTCTGATCTTCAGGCATGGCATTCGGCTCAAGATACCCGCACGAGAAGCCTTGGTGATAGCCCTCCGAAGTTGTGCCGCCTCGAAGCCCTTCTAGAGTACCACATTCTTCAGTCCATTTCTCTCAACCCTGACATCGAATAGAGACTGACAAAGGAATTTTAATCTTAAGCCCTGGCTAACGGCCATCGAGGGACACGTCTCCTCCCCTTTGGGGAGAACTTCGCGAGCCTTCTCCTTTAGCCATTTCAGCTCAGAAGTTTGACGGGCCAATGTCAGCTTGAGGTAGTTCAACTTCGACTGGGCTTTAAACAACCTCTCTCGAGTTCGAGCAAGGTCCAGCTTTGTGACCCCAAGACCAGTCCGGAGTCGAGACACTTCGGCAATCTCAGATACTTTGACCAACTGAGATACTTCGGAGATTTGAAAAAAGCCAAGATACTTAGTTCAAACGAAGCCACAACAAGACAACTCGGAAGCAAATCAGACAAATTGCAATGAACACTTAGCCAAAAAGATTTCAAAAAGTTTTCATTTCATTGAAATTCAAAAGTTACAAGCGGTGTCCAGTCCTCGATTAGGCAATACATTTCTTATCAAAACAATGAAGTACAAGTCAAGGCCGAACCACTTTGCCGTGGCTGCCGGTCGTTGCAGGCTCCGACCCATGCGTGGCGGCAACGATTGCCAAGGGTATGGCATCCGAGCCGATCTCCACTTTGGCCTCGAAGACCTCAACGTCCACGTCGTGTCCCCTTCTTAAACTTCCTCGGAGGCGTCGTCGAATCCCAGGATGTGGTCGGGGAAGAGGCGCCATCCGGAGCAGTCCACCTCGGGGTAGCTCTCCTTCACTTGCTCGAGGGCTCGGTCATAGGCCTTCGCCATGTTGGCCGCAAGGAACCCCTACGCCCTCTCCATCGCCTCGACCTCAACTTCCTTGGCGGCACTCTCCTTCGCTGCCGACTTCTTCTGTGGGAGCAGAACGGCAATGTCGACCTCGAGCTTTGCCACGAGACCGTCGATGTACTCCATCCTCGTCGTCTTCCCCTTGGCTTTGGCCTTTAGTTGCTCGAGCTCCTTGGCGATCCGAGCCTTCTCTGCCCAAGCCCTATCCGTCTCCTGCTTCAACTCTTTCTCTAGTTTGGTCATCTTTTCCATTAGATGACCACAGTGGCAAGTTATCTGCAAAAAGAAAACAAAGTCGCATTGAGAACTATGAAAGAGTACAAGTATACAACTAGACAGTCTGCAATGCTTACCGATACTGTGGCTCGAGCGATCTCGAGCACATCGTCTCCTACTCCGATGACGTCCGTGGCGGCCCTGTTCTTCGGCGTCGCGAGATACCGAACTGCCTGCATATTCAGAGTCGAGTCGCCGAGGAACCTGTCGAGCATCCAAGCAATGGGGACACTATAAGTATTCCATTAGTTATGTTCCAACGAGCCTTTCAAACTAGTACTTTTTCCATTAGTTATATTCCAATCCAGGACGAAGATCTTTTTGCATTCCTCGGTCAGGAACACCTCGGCCTCGGCCATCAGAGACGCCGCCTCCATACCCAGAGTGGCTGCTAAGGGAAAGGCCTCACCTCTACCGAGACCGAAGTTGCTGCTGGAGTCGGTGGCCTCTGGACCACAGTGGCTAACGTCGCCGCCTGCTCTACGACAGTGGTGACCTTCTTCGGCGTCGATGAGGACACCTTCGTGATGACCCTCTTCCTCTTCCTCGGGGCCTTGCCGCTCAGAACCCCGCGTTGCTCCAGCATGGAGTCGAAGTCCATAATTTCTACACAAAAAGAAGGGATGATTAAGCGTGAGTAAACCGAACTCCAGACTAAACAAAAGAAAAAAAAAGTAGACTGCATATTGGGGTTTATGCGGTCGAGAAGAATCCGAACCTTGTCTTCTTCGTTGGGGTAAAGCACCGGACTCTCCTTCACTCTCTTCGACACCTCTTCGACCCAGGTCATCGGGATGCTCCACGGCTCTCGACTCCGGATGAGAAAGTACTTGTCCCTTCGGTGCTTTATCGAGTCGGGATAGCTCATGAGCCGGGCACCATGCCTCGGAGCCAGGTAGAACCTGAACTCCAACTTCTGCTGCTGATGAAATCGGTATAAGGTCCGGAGCACTCTCAGATCCGGCTCGATCTCTGCTGCCTGACAGTGGAGGATGAACCCGTTGATCACCCTCCACCCATTCAGCATGAGCTAAATTGGGCTGATTCGAAACCACCGCAGCACCTCGACAGCAAAGGGGTGGAGAGGCAGCCGTGCCCCAACTATGAAAGCGTTGACCGGCCAGAAGCACATATTCACCGGCATCGGTGAATTGGCCCCCACTCCAGGCCCATGCAGCATCAGCTCAAACTCCTTGGGGATCTAAAAGCACTCCCGAACTGATGCCAGGTCTGTCTCGTTGAGTATAGAGATGGTATCGTCAACCTCCGAAGTCTCCCTTACGGCGTTCTCTTCGAAGCTCCACCCCATGCAGTACATGATACGTTCGGCGTGCTCCTCCGGCAGTTCCCGAACCCCCTAAAGTCCGGTCAGAACCCCAGGCATCCTGCCGATCTCTCCCATCCTCCGTAGGTCCTCAACTATCGTCTCTACTACGACCGAAGTAGGCCCTTCTGCGATTTTGCCTTTGTTGACTGGAGGAAGTTGGCTCGAGGTCGGCTCATCAGCGAGAGGGGGGGAGGTCTCTGGCCTCGGGGGAAAGCTAGACATTTTTTTTTAAAAATAAGCTAAGTGTTGAGTTACCTTGAAGTGACAGCGACGGTCGGAAAGATCTTCGGAAGTCAGCGAATTCTTGCCTGAAGCCCCCGCTAGTGAAAACTAGTCGCTTAAGTAAAAACTAGAGAAATGAAAGTAAGGAATGGGGGTGAAGTTTTATAGAAGCTGTATACAAATCGAGACTAACGAGCTTCAAAAATTCAAAAGCCCTTGCCCATCTACCACAAGACGACAAGAAACTCAACAGGCGTTTGACTGGTTAATGGTCAAACGGTCAGCGCGCCACATGCCAATCTCTTGGACTTCGGCAACCTGCACCGAGCGCTCTTGCCACCGACGTCCAAATGCGAGAAAAATTAATCTTTTGGACTTCGGCAACCTGCACCGAGCACTCTTGCCACCGACGTTCAAATGCAAAAAATATCAATCTCTTGGACTTCGACAACTTGCTCCGTGTACTTTTGCCGCCGACGTCCAAATGTGAGAAAGAATCTCTCTTAGACATCGGCAACGTGTGCCGAGCACTCTTGCCACCAACGTCCAAATATGAGAAAAATCTCGCTTGGACCTCGGCAACGTGTGTCGATCACTCTTGCCACTGACGTCCAAACGTGAGAAAAAATCTCGCTTGGACCTCAGCTACGTGTGCCGAGCACTCTTGCCACCGACGTCCAAATGCGAGAAAAATCAATCTCTTGGACTTCGGCAATGTGTGCCGAGCACTCTTATGTTGTGCTATCTAGATGATCTAAACTAGACACAAATTAAAAACCTCGCAAGTGTACGAATCGTTTATAGAAGCGTAGTGACGAGCAAGGGTCGATCCCACATAGATTGTAGAAATTAACTTACTAACCAATAAACTAGAAATAAGGATCTTAAGGTGTTGTTCTAAAAGAAATGAAAAGATTAAAAACTATATCAAGAAGTTCTGAATCACAAATATTTATCAAGTAGTTGGGCTTTGATTTCCACCTGTAGTCAGTAATGCTAAGTCACCTTCTTCACTATTCTAGTTACTCATGTTCGTTCCTTTAAGGGCATGGTATCTACTCCTTAAAGTATTGTTTCCCTAAGCCAAGAATTAGGCATGGTATCTACTCTAATTCGTTTCTTTCCTTAAGTATTTAGCATGGTATCTACTAAGTTGCACTTAAGGAAAACATAAGGACAATGGAAACGAACAAACACTTGAAGTTCTAGAAATTGGTATCAGATCTAGATCCTTCAAGTTGATTAAACCAAGAACCCCTAAAGATTCCTGTGTTACAAGTTATGAGCACGAGATACGGGTCGTCCCTATACTCATATAACAGATTCAGACTTATAATATGCAAACTTGATAATCTCAGGTCCTGTATGGCAGTCGACTTGCTCTCACTCTCAGTCGACTGCTCTTAGAACTTCTGAACAAGTTTGACTATTATAAATCTATACCAATACTCACAGGTTTAATCAATAAGTAACAGAATAGTATTCAGAAGAATAGAAGCATTACATAACTACGGTTTCAATCTACCCAACTATGAAATTAGTTCCACATAATAAGATTTTTATTAACTAACAGTTTCGAATACATGATGAACATAAAAGCACTAGAAAGAGAAGAAATAAACTGATGTAGATCGGCCAGATAAATCGGCTGGCTGTCACACAGTCGACCGGCCGTTCCTTTGCTGAATACTTGATCTCTTTCTCCTTCGATGCTGATAGAAATAATCATCTTGGTTTATGACTTGATGATTCAGAAATTCCGTCTCTCTTCGATTTTCTATATATTCAATTCTCTATCTCCCCTAAATAATGCCTCTTTGTTGGTATTTATAGAGCACGGGAAGAGAATTAGGGTTTTCCCCCTTACCGAAAAAGTCCTCCTCTTTCCTTTATTTCTTTTCTTTCTTAATCTGCGTTGATTTGGATGAGATGCGGATGGATCTTATCTTTTCACTCCGCCGCATACCAGTCGACTGGTGAAGAGTGTTAGTCGACTGTGCCGAGAAATTTGTGGCTTCATGATTTCTTCGGTCAAGTCGACTGATGTTTGGGGAAGTCGACTGTGCCGAGCCCCAGCAAACTCTCTGTTCGGTCGACTGATGAAGAGCCAGTCGACTGTTACTCTGCAGTTCCCTGTATATCATCCTCTCAGTCTGTATTAGTCTGGAATCTGCTTCGTTTTGCTGCTTTTGGTTGTTTCCTATAGAAAAGAGAAAAGAAGAGTAAAATACCACATATAGAGCATTTAAATGTCCAATTGCAATAAGATTATTGCTCCTAAATGTGAATATTCTTGAGTTCATCATCTTACCACCGACGTCCAAATGTGAGAAAAATCTCACTTAAACCTTGGCAACGTGTGCCGAGCACTCTTACCACCGACATCTAAACGTGAGAAAAAATCTCTCTCGGACCTCGGCAACGTGTGCCGAGCACTCTTGCCACCGACATTCAAATGTGAGAAAAAATCTCCCCTGGACTTCGGCAACGTGTGCCGAGCATTCGTGCCACCAACGTCCAAACACAAGAAAATGCTTGGACTAGTCAACGGTCAACGGTCAACCCAGACACGTGTCATCCTCTCGAGGTCCCTCTCCACTTCGGCAACATACGCCGAACCCCTTCGACCTCGGCCTCCACCCAGACACGTGTTATCCTCTTGAGGTCCCTCTCGACTTCGACAACAAATGCTGAACCCCTTCGACCTCGGCCTCCACCCAGACACGGGTCAACTTACCGAAGTGGCTATAGGGGGTCGGCGACAGGTGCCGAGCGTTCTTGCCACCAACCCCCAAACGAGGGAAAAATGCCTTTGTATCAAGGGAGCCATCCGATCACTTAGAAGTTCTCGCCTGAGCCTGATGAGCACCCCTGATTCAGCCACGTCACCAAAGCTCAGATCCACCCTCTGATCGTTCAGATATTCGCACCAGTAAGCGATAGACGTTCCAGATTCCTCCACGTCGATAATACTGTGATTAAATTTATTTTTTATTTATTAATTCGAATTATACATTTAAAAATTTAGAAAAATGATTAAAAATGTAGGAAAATTAATTAAAAATTCTAAAAAATAATTATAAATTCGGGAAAATATCTTTGAGCCACTGGGTAAATAATTATTGGTTAGAATAATTAATTAGTGATCTCGGAAAATAAATAATTACTTTGCAAAATTAAATAAATGATTCAAAAAATACTGTAAAAATCGAGAAAAGTCACCAAAAATTCAGAAGAGCCTAAGAACAATCATGGACGTGTTACCAGCTCAGAAAAATACTGTTACTCCTCGAACAAGATTTGAACCCCCTTTAATAACTCTGATAAAGTCATGTATGCCATTGAAACAGTAAAACTACTCTCCAAAGGCTGTAGCAAACAGTCTTTAGGAGTGGGGGGCTCGTGACATGGCTAAAAATGGGATTAAATCGGAACCATTCAAATTGGGCATGAATCTTAAAGTTCACAGGGGCATAACGGTAATCTCACCTACAGACAAGTCCGAAATAGGAACTGGGTCTCTTCTCTAGGGCCCAATAACCCATGAACGAATCTGTTCAATTAGGTATAGGTCCCAACCTATTAAGAGCCAGTTTCGAAGGATATGGAGAAATCTTGATTCATCCTTATCCTTAGGAGGTTGTTCTAACCACTTCTATCCAGCCACACTGGGGAATAAAGATTTGTTCTTAACTCGAAACAGATCCCCACGGTGACTATAAAAACCCCCCTAAATCCTACCGTTACAATGTGATCACTCTTTGCCTACCTAAAGCTCTTTCATATTATTTTCTGAGTACTGACAAGAGTGTCGAAGGGTTCGTCGCCGGGATCAACCCCGGTATTTTGAACTTTGTGCAGGTCAGCGGAAGCAGCGAGAATCCAGTCAAACAACAGTGGAAGTGGTCAGGTTTGACCTATTTGATTTCTCTGAACCCACAAATTCATCTGCTTGCCCCACACCGAAATCAGCGGACACATGCGTGTCCCCGGATTTGACTGCTCGGGGTACTTTCTATACGACCTCGTTGAGGACGAAGAGGAGGAGGGCAGCGAGCAAGAAGAGGAGTGTAACCCCTATTTTTCCAAACCCATATTTTATGTGTATTTTTCTATATTTAAAATTTTTGTGAATTGATTTTACGGCTTTCAAATTCTTTGTTGAAATGTATTATTAGATCTTCGGTTAAAACCTATTTTAATCAATAGTTTATTTATAACTAGTTCCCAATGATATTATTTTTATAATATAAATATTTTTATTATGCTTTGAATTATTATGTTTATTATTATTATGTGTTGATTTTTGTATTATTAATATTATTTTTGTTAATGCTCATTATGATTATTGTTATTTTTGTTATTCGTGTTATTTTATCTTTTACTCTTGATTATTGATTTAAAAATCTATTTTTATTGTTATTTGTATTTGTAGTATTTCAAATAATTTCTATCTTGTAGATTAATATATATTTTGATATATAATCCTACTTTTATTTATTACTTTATCTATTCGATTTGATCTTTTATTTAAATCTTATTTTAAAACCCTAATCCTATTCCAAATCCTATTGTTGATCCCTAATAGATTTACCAAAGCTAAATTAAACCCAATCCTATTTTAAAACCTATATCCTTATCAATACTCATTAAACAAATCCTACTACTACTCCTAATTACCCACAACCCAATTATCCATTAACCCTAATCCCCTTATATATATCTCTAATCCCTAGTATCTCTCTCTTGGTGTTCTCTTGTGGCCGCAAGCCACTATTATCATCATCCCTCTTGGATCATCTCTCTTTTGGTGGAATTGTTCGTGTGGAGATTTTCGCTCAAGTTTGCTTGGATTCATTAGTTCGTGGAATTTCATTCGTGGATTTTGCTCGTTGTCGGGAATCCATTCCTGTTACTCTTGATTTTTTGTCGTTCTTCATCTTCGGTTAAGGCAAGTAACTCGTACTACAATTTATTTGGTTTGATACAAGTCAAAACGTTAACCTATAGTGTAGTTGGGTCTAGAGACAACCAAAAATTGTGTTTTCCTTGATGGGTTTTGTCTCTATTGTGATAATTTGGCCATAGATGACTCATGACACCAATCTTGATATGTGATAACCTAGGATTTGTCGAAATCTCAATTTTTAGTCATGTATGTGAATATATGTGTGAAATTATGTTTGGACTAAAACTCATGTGAAATAATAGGTGTGGACATGTTAGTAACCCTAAATCATGATGTTTAGATGCTTGGTGGGTTGTATTTCAAGTTTGGATGTGTTTGGATCAATATTCTTGAAGTTATGATGTTCTTGATTAGAAGTGTGAAATCTGTATTTTACTGGGTGTTCTGTTTTGATTTCTGTTTTCGTCCATGCTACAGTCACTATTTGAATTCATGTATAAAATATGAATTTTAGATAATTTTTTCTATTTTCAAACCACACTGGTTTTGCTTGATTTGGATTTCGTATGACTGAGTTATGAATGTTTTAGTACAGAGGTGTCGATCTATTTCAGATTCAGTTTTTGGTTAATTTTGTTAACAAACTATTTTCAAGAACTATTCTATACATATTATCTTGAACTAATATTTTGGTCAGTATTTCTTTATGAAGTTAGGGACACCCAGATTTTTGATGAATTTTAAAGACAAGTTTTATGTGGTGTTTCATGCTCTTTTCTAAAATCCTCTCATGCTGTATTTTGCTTACTCTTCAGTAAAAAACTCTATTTTCACTATGATTTCTTATACCCTATGAAAATTCTTTGTGAAATATGAAAGTTAGTAAATTCTATCAATTTTCATATCCCTTTGGCGGAATTGGATTTCTATTCACTGGTTGCGAGATATCCTAGTTTTCGTACAACAGTGTTGAGATTTTCAGATTCGTTAAACTATGTTTTCTTGATGCTTTGGTATTTTTGATGACTGATCTATTCTTACTGGAATATTATGAAACTTTATATTTTGATTCTAGCATATAGGGGAATACCCCAGAATTTGGTGGATTTATTTGATGATTTTGGATGCTATTTTCATGCTTCTGAAGTCGTTTTCTTGATTTCTGGCTGAACCTAATTTCTGTATTCAAATCAGTTTTGAGCTGTCTTGTTGTGAACTAGTATATGACTTAATTATACTCGCTGGATTCGTGTAGAAGTCTATTTTTCAGATCCTTCGACGGATCTAGATTTGATTGTTTGTAACTCTTAGAATCACTATTTTACTACAGCATAGTCTTACTGTCCTGAACTTGAGATATGTTTATTTTGTTCCTTTATGAGATAACTTGCTCTCGTACATGTTTAGTTTGTTACTTGCACTTGTCACATGATCATTCCATGCTATTCTTGATATATTTTGCACGTATACATGCTTGTTAACATTATAATAAAAAAATAACCAAGCCGAGGTTTTAAGGGAAAGATCGAATAGTGGATAATTCAGAAACGTGTAGTCGGAAGGGGGCCCGTGTTTCCCATTTTGATTCATGTTGATACATGAACCTGTTGATGCATTGATCTGTTGGTTCATGTACCTGTTACCTGTTGATTCATGATACCTATTGGGTCGTGTACCGTTACTTGTTGATGCACGTACCTGTTGGTCATGTACCTGTTGATTCATGAACCAGTTGATGATTCGTGTACCGGTTTTGATTCATGAACCTGTTTCCTATTTCTTGTACCTGAGTACACTGCCCTCTATGGTCCACTATGAATCTAAAACGAAACTGCATTGACTGTAACAAGCATGTGATAAAAGGATGGCACATGAAGTGTTATCTAGATAGTAATAATACAAGATATTTAATACATGATATTTGAACATGATAGTTGAACATGATACATGAGACTTGATACTTGACTACATGATACATGAGATTTGATACTTGATACATGTTACTTGATTACTTGTTTACCTGTATACCTGTTACCCGATACGTGTTACATGTTTACCTGTTTACTTGATTTCTTGACACTTGATTTATGCCATGTACATTTGATCACCTTACCATGCTAGTTGTTTACTTGGACATCACACCTATACCATGTGCTAGTTAGTTTTCCCCTATGCTTGTATCCTACATTATAAGTGGCCCGTAACTTGCAATTGACGGACTTGTTTTTCTCTTTTCCTCTTTCCTGCATTCGTTGAATTGCAGATTTTGGAGAATAGGTTCCAGATGGTATCAGTGACATGAAGTATTAGTGCTGGATGTTGTTATTATTTCTTGTAGTTGCTTGAATAATAATTGTATTTATGTATTTGGATTTATTCTTGTAATTGGGTAATGTGACCTAGGATATTTATTTTATTCAGATCATGACTATTTGAGATTAATATATTTTATTTCAAGTATTCTTGTTGGTATTTGGTTCATATGTGCATGTGGTTGACTTTTCTGGCTTCCGACTCTGATTATTTTGTGAGATATTGTAAAGATTCCTGAACAGCTTATGAATGATAAAAATCATTCGCTGGGCCAATGTTACGTGCTCGTATTCCGTATTTTTGGGAAGTGGGCCGTGACAAGGAGGAAATTGTTGTGGCGGATCCCCAGTCCGCTATAGTTGTAGCGCCCCGAATTTCCAATAAATAAATGAAAATACGTGGCACAATTCCCAACATCTACCTCAATGTAATAGTAAACATACCAAAACACAAAATAAATTTTCAACTTTTATTACATCAATTCTTTACATAGCACAACGGAAAATTAAACACCATGAATTACAATTTCTTTCTTTCACAACCCATTCTTTTACAATTTTGCATAAACCATACTATCATTCTATCACATGCATCCAATCACAAGCTAATGGTACCTACCTGTAAAATATTAGGCTAGAGATAATCCTAACCCCTAAAACTACGGGGTCAGCCATAATGGTGTGAGTGATATTAAAAGAAACACAATTTAAATGAAGCATAAAAAATAAATTCATAATAAACACATTCCCACAGTAGTAACAAACGGAATATGAAATAGCGATAAATAAAGTATAAAACATCAAGTGAAACTAGGCTAAGTGTCCAGTGTAAGAAAACAGAAAACATCATGCATAATACAAGTCATGAAAACACAAATGCAGTATGATGACTCTCTAATACATACTTGTCAGATTCTATGCATTCCATACTACATAGGTCTGGTGCAAGCCCTTATCGTTCTCCACTTTATATGATTTAATCCCACGTTATGCAACTAATCCTACTACGGTGATGAAATAAGATCTAGAATACTCTGCGAATAAGCCTAACAACCCTCGACGCGCAAGCATCATGTAAGCATAGCTCTAACTCCGGAGAATCACCTCCCTGCCTTGTACCCCACGAATAGGCCTGTCGACCATCGAAGTGCAGATACACAGTACATTCCGCGAATAGGCCTGCCGACCATCGATGCGAAAATGCACCGTATGTTCCGTGAATAGTCCTGCCGACCCTCGACACACGAACATACCAACTGTCCTCTACGTATTACATGAATAGGCCCGCCGACCCTCGACACGCGAATATACTAGGGACAAAACAACACATAGTTCTGGAATACATCCGTTGGACTAACAACAGAGCCCATACTTACGTTTCCCAAGTTCTATCACATATCCACTAGTGCATGTCCTTAGGTTGATTATTATTAATTTAAAACACGATTTCCCCCTCCCTAGAGTTTGGTATACCCTGCCAGACTTAATTCCACCAAAACAACCCCAAGGCCCCAATTGGCTAATATCCACGAAATCTCTTCTGTCGATTTACAGGAATCCCACTCAACCTCTAGATACTCACAACTCAAATATCAACACAAAATCTTTCATTAAAACTCTTAATTCCATTATCAATTCGTTTATATCAAGAAAACTTCTTCAAATCAAACATTCCAAATTTATCTGAATACTCACAAAATTTCCTGAAATAAAATCTCTTAAACAACTGAGTTTCACCTTTTAATGTTATAGAAAAATCACAAAACATCAATCCTTCGAAAACCGTATATATCTCGCTTTCTAAAGTCGTAGAAATACGAGTTAAACACTACTATAATTAAAATATAACTTTCTGTAAAATATAATAATTTGTAGTAAAAATTTCATCTAAAACAGTAGATCAATAATCCATAAATTCAAAGAAATAATCGTTGAAGAAAATCATCAACAACTCAACAAAACAACCAAAAACAATGATGTCGGTCGACCTACAAAAAGTCACAGTCGACCGACATGCTAAAATCCAAAATCCCAAACAATGACAGTCGACCTTCATTTTAGTTCAAAATTAGGATAGTCGACCGACAAGTCAAAAACAACCACTTTAAAATTCGTGCACTTCACAACTAATACGTAGTTTAAATTCTTTAAATGCATGAATTTATAAGATTAAAATCCCGAGATAATCAAATACAACTTGTCTAACATACTGGAGTTTACCAATCAAATCAAACTCTCAACAAATTCATAAAAGAGCAATTTTTCGACAAAACTCTTCAAATAAGGAATATGTAGATGTATGTGTATATGTGTATATATATGTATTAGTAAAATCAACAAAATTTATGGTATATGAGTAGTATGGTGTTCAATTCAATATCAGTATCAATATAAATTAAGATCCAATCGAAAACTTCACAAAAACTCAAAAAATCCAAGTTTCGGCTGTATACAATTAGACTCGAAATCAAGATTCAATTCAAAACTTCAAAACTTGATTTTTTTTTTTAATTTCAAAACCTCTCTTGCACTTTATTAAACACATATACCACTGACTGAATCAATTTTCCCTTGATTATATGCATCTACAACATGTATTAGTCAAGTTCTTCTTATCAAAGCATCAAAACAGATTATATATATATATACAAACAGTAAAGAACCCTTCTTTATTCATCTATATGCATTATACATCTTACAACTCGTTATATACAATCAACTCAGTAAGAATATGAAAGAAACAACATACCCATGATTCCTACTCAGTTCTTAACAATCCCAAGTCATCCATATATTAGATTCATCCATATAGTTGCATATTCATTCATGAAAAATGATATTTTTAGTTATCCATCCATCAATTTATTTATTCTATTAATCTACAATCTTCTAGCATGCATCCTACTAGACAAATCATCATATTTCACATGCATAGAACAACAAGAAATCAAACATATATCACTCACCTTAATGAAGAATCAACGAAGATAATAAAGAATAAGAAAAAGTCCTTCCTTTTTGCAAAAACCCAAGATCCTCACTTCGAAAATCAAAGAAATCAATAATAAAATAATGATTTTGTTTTGTGATAGGGGAGGCGGCTGTAGTAGCCATAATATAGCCGAAATATGATGTATTAGGGTTTTACAAGTTATATGGAAACATCCTTCAATAGTTTATTCCTTTACATATATAGACCTCCTTTAATAAATTAGCAAAATAGACCAAATTTATTAAAATAAAAATTCATTTTTTGTCCCTGAGTATTCCGGCCATCAAGCCCAACTCAGAAATCCAAAAATCTCGAGTTTCACTCCAAGTTGTAATTTTGCACAAAAGCCCCTATTTTTGTAATATTTGCAAATATACCAAATAAATATAAAAAATCCATAAAATTCATAAGTAATACCTACTAATAAATATTATATTTCTCCAAAATAATTTCTGACTTTGAGTTTTCCAAGAAAATATTTACACGTGCAAAAAGATAAATTTCAGAATTTTTTATATTAAATCACCAAAAATCACATTAATTCATTTATTAATCTCAAAAACATTATTTAAAATTCTAGGGTGTTATAATAGTAGTCGTGCCGGGCGCGATTGAGGGGAGCGGTCGCGAGCCTACCCCCCTGTAGACCAGTCTTTCGAGGTGGACTCTTGACTTCTTTTGTAACTAGTTGTTTTTCGTTTGTTTGTTTGTTTGTTTGTTTGTTTGTTTGTTTGTTTACTGCTTTTGTACCGATGCCTAATAGCGGACTGGCCACCGCTTTCGTATCTTTACTTTAGCAATGAAAACTTCTTTTGGGCGTTCACATTATGTATGGCACTCAAGCTCTCTTCTGCTTTTTCTATTGAGAGCTATCTTGTAGCTTTCATATTCTAACTTAGAGCTATCTTGTAGCTTTCACACTTTTACTTAGAGCGATCTTGTTGCTTTCATACTTTAACTTAGGGTGATTTACGCCTCTTTCTTTGGTTGGCAGGTCTTTGTATATCCCGCACATGTTTCTCAGGACATCGGGACATCTCCGCTTCGTACCAAGCTCCGTATTACTGAGCTGGAGCTTGCTTAGTCTTGAGAAAGACTTTTGAAAATCAAAATGGAGCTCAGCCACTTGAGAAGAGTGTTATCCCGTTAAGAGATAGCAGTGCGGCGCGACGATGAAGCTTTGTAAGAAGTACCCCTTGTTGGGGTAGAAGATAGTCTTTCGGGGGAGGCGACTACTCGAGAGTCTTCACGGGTAAAACTCATTCGTCACTCCTTACTTTCTGCTACTACTGAGTGAGATGAGTTGAAGATGTGGTGCTCGAGAGGAGCATGGAGGTCGCTCATCTTAAGAGGAAAATTCTCGAATTTTCTGTTGGGAGTGTGCCTCGTTTGACGTCCAAGGTAAAGGACGGTTCTCTCAAAGAGAGAATTGTTGAGCTAGAGATAGAAGTTCACTGACTGAAGAGGCTTCTTGATGGTGACAATGTCAAGAGCACGTCGTGCTCGCGAGAAGAGCGTGCCCAAGGAAGATCTTTTCATGAGTTGGCTCTTCGTTTGCCCAAAATCTTGCGAATCCCAAGGGTCGGATTAATGGGTTGTTGCAATTTTACCTTAGGGTCTTTCAACAGTTGTGGGAGCAATTTGGAATAGCGAGCTAATTCACCCTTGCTCATTCGCAAGTGGCTGAAGTAGCGTTGAACCAAGTGTTGGACTCTGAATGTGTCGTTTAAGATTTTTCAGCAGTTGTGTGAGCAATTCCGAATGGCGATTGCTTTGCACTTGCTCGTCCACAAGTGACTGAGTAGCGTCAAACCAAGTGTTGGACTCTGAATTTGTCATTTAAGATTTTTCAATAGTTGTGGGAGAAATTCCGAATGGCGAGCTACTTCGCACTTGCTCGTTCACAAGTGGCTGAAGTAGCGTCGAACCAAGTGTTGGACTCCGCCTTTAAAAGTTTTTAACAGTTGTAGGAGCAATTCTGAATGGCAAGCTACATCGCACTTGCGTTCACAAGTGGCTGAGTAGTGTCGAACCAAGTGTTGGACTCTGAACCTGTCGTTTAAGATTTTTCAACAGTTGTGGGAGCAATTCCGAATGCGAGCTACTTCGCACTTGCTCATTTGCAAGTGGCTGAAGTAGCGTTGAACCAAGTGTTGGACACCGAACTTGTCATTTAAGATTTACGTATGTTTTTTTACCAAAACAACACATTTTTTACAATGTATTTTCAAGAAAAATAAACTAAACTTTTCATAAAATAGGAACTAAGCGGCTGCTTCTAAGTTGCGAGCCTTTATTACATGCCTTTAGCCGTGTTGTGAACATCGGCCTTATTGATACAAAAAAAAGTAATGAAAAAGTCAAAGGAAGCTAGTTCTCTTGGAATTTCATCAGATGCTCGGCATTCCAAGTTCTTTGCAATTTCTCCCCCCCCACCCCCCCCCCCCCCCCCCCCCCCCCCCGCTTGGGTCTTCAAGTTGATACTCTCCAAGGCGAACAACTTTGGAGATCCTGTATGGCCCTTCCCAATTTGGAGAAAGTTTTCCTTTCTTGCTCGGGAGGGAGATTTCTAGTTTTCCAGAGGATTAGGTCTCCCTCTTTAAGGTTTGTGGGGTGAACTTTATTGTTGTAAGATTGCTCAATGGCAGGTTTGCTGTCAAATGGATGCTCTCTTTCGGATCTCATCAACGAGGTCAAGATTGCCCCGAAGGTTGCGGGAGTTTTGTTCTTCACTGTAGGCGAGCAAGTCGCGGATTTATCAAGTCTTTTCTTGAGGCCAGTGAGAATTTGCCGAGTGGCGTTCTCTGCCTGACCGTTGGACTACAGGTGGGAAATTGAGTAGAATCGTTGCTTGATGCCGAGCTCCGTGCAGAAGTCGCGGAAGGCCGTCCCTATAAACTGTGTCTCGTTGTCGGTTATCAGGATTTGAGGAATGCCGAACCGGTAGATAATGTTCTTCCAGAAAAACTGCTGTACCATATTCTTAGTGATTATTGCCAACGACTCGGCCTTGATCCACTTGGAGAAGTAATTGATTGCTATTATGAGGAATTTTCTTTGGCCTGGCATCGGAGGGAAAGATCCGAGCAAATCCATCCCCTACATGGAAAAGGGGATTGAGCTAGACAATGAAGTGAGGTTAGCTTGACGCATTATCCGGAAGAGTGAGAACCGTTGACAGGGAGCACATTGCCGAACGTGCTGTTAGGCATCACCTAAGAGTGTGGGCCAGAAGTAGCCATGGTTCAGAATTTAGCGAACGAGCGATCTTGCTCCCATATGGGCGCCCCCAACCCCTTCATGAACTTCACGGAGGGCGTACTGAGCTTCTTTCGGGGAAAGGCAGCGCAAGTAGGGCCTGCCGTCCACCTGAGTATAGGAGCGTTGTATAGAATTCCATTACTGAGCGTATACCGCTCAGCTCTAGTTCTAATTTTCCTAGCTGCTTTTAGGTCTGGGGGGAGGGTTGCATTCTAGAGGAACTCGAACAAAGGCTTCATCCAGTTCTCTTTTCGTATCGGGGGAGGTACTACCATGAGCTCGGGATTTTCTTCTTCAATGCTGAGCTTTAGGATGACCTCAATCAGAACGATTCGATGAAGCCCTTGGAGGGAGGAGGAGGCCAATTTCAACAGGGCGTCTGCTTGGTCGTTTTCTTCACATGGGATTCAGATGACTTCTCCCTGCTAGAAAGTGGCTGGCAACTCCCTCACTTTGGCTTGGTACTTAATCATTTGGTCATCTCGAGCCTGGTATTCTCCTAAGACTTGATTTACCACCAACTGGGAGTTGCTAAACACCTTGACGCACCGAGCTCCAGCCTTGCCGGCCAGGAATAAACTTACAATGAGTGCCTCATATTCTGCTTCATTATTAGATGCTTGGAAGTTTATACGGAGTGAATACTGGAGAACGAAGTCATCTGGACTGACCAGGATGACCCCTTCCCCACTTCCCTCGACACAAGAGGATCCAACATAAACACTCTAGACTGGCGGTTCTTTGCCTTCCTCGCAAGGATCAGGAATATTACTTTCCGTAATGAATTCTGCAAGGGCCTGTGCCATAATAACAGTCCTCGGTGATAGCTTATGTCATGTTGGCTTAGCTTGATTGACCACTTCACGAGGCGCCCCGAACTCTCGGGCTTGTGCATTACTTGTTCGAGGGGTTGGTCGATAAGAACGACCACTGAATGGGCTTAGAAGTACGGGCGGAGCTTTCGAGAAGCCATGATCAGGGCGTAGGCCATTATATATTTTTGAATAGCGGGGTTCGGGATCCCAGAGGACTTTGCTCACATAATAGATTGGTCTCTGGATTCAGTCTTCCTCCCTAACTAGAACAATGCTGAGGGTTTGATCTGAGGTGGCAAGGTAGAGGAGAGGAGTTCTCCCAGGCCGGGCTTGCTCATGAGTGGGGGATTGACTAGGTACGTCTTGAGCTGGTCAAATGATTCCCACTGTCATTGCCCCTACTCAAAGCCTTTCATTCCTTTCAGAGCTTTGAAGAATAGGAGGCACTTTTCTCCCGATTTGGAAAGGAACCGTCCTATTGCAGTGAGACGCCCAGTGAGTCTCTGAACTTCCTTGATGTTGGACGGGGGAGCTATATTCAATATTGCTTGGATATTCTCTGGGTTGGCTTCTATGCCTCTCTAACTGACCATGAACCCCAGAAATTTTCCCGACGAGACCCCAAAAGAACATTTAGACGGGTTGAGCCTCAAGTTGTGCTTCCGGAGTACATTGAATGCTTCCTGAAGGTCGTCCACTTGGTCTCGCTGTATAAGGCTTTTCACCAACATGTCGTCCACATAAACTTCTATATTCCTCTAACACCCCGAATTTCAGATACAACTGAATTTGAGATTCCATAGGATCTTATCACTTCTTTCTTACAATTTTACAAAGAATTTAAAACTTTTCACTTTACATCATAGTTACAAATGAATCTTTACACTTTACAGCGGCAGCAAAATTACAACATTTATATGAATGGAATTTACAACAACATTTTGAATAATCTCTGAGCATCAGTCCACCTTTAATCTTTATCATGCCATTTATCCTGCATACAAAACTGTGGGTACGTCAGTTTATTCAACCGACGAATATTATACACGACCTTCCTCTCTATGCTAGAAACAGTATAATGATTTTCCATACTTAACAAACACAAACTTGTTCATAAATCAAACTAAGGGGAATATCCTATTGATGTCATGTTGTGATTGTGCACTTAGTCCTTAATGCAGTTATTTATATTATATGATACTAATGCGCACTTGTTCGGATTCTATGCATCTCGTACTACATAGGTCCGAGGACAAGCCTCTTAATCGTTCTTCATCTTGTAAGGTTCAATCCTTCGTCATGACTTAAACTACTACTGTAACTACGGCAAGTATCCTACATGTTCTATGAGGAACGAGCTCATGTACAGACAACCTGGAGGGGAATCCCACGTCATGTTACGACGCATCATGAAGACAACCTATGGATAATTCAGCCTCCGTCATGGCACACGATCCTCTCGCAGTCACCAAACACCCCACACGCGTCGTCAAGATCCCGATAATTCCGGAGTAGTGCCCACGTCATGTCACGACGCATCGTGAAGACAAATTGTGAATCACACCCACATCGTAGACTCGAGGCCCTCATACTTGTATTTTTCTCTCACTTTCATCACCTCTTCACTATGTACTAATCCATAATTTAATGAAATCATGAGCAAAATCAATCTCTTAGAGTCAGCACTCTCACTAATACCGGTCTTATTTCTTTCATTTCACAATGACCCAAACTTGGTCTTTTCAATTTCAATCATCATATCTCATTACTTTCTGTAGCGCCCCGATTTCCGTATACTGGGAAAACTGAGACACGAGCCAAGACCTTTTCTTCAATTAGTCATAATACACAGAAAAACAGGAGAATTTAAAACTTTTTATTCGACACCTAATGTATTACAAGTCTGAATATTATACAACTGCAATACATTACAATAGAGTTACAATATTACCTTTACATTTCCAAGTATTACAACCTTCAACATCTTACATCAGAGTACAAGGAATGAAGAACAACACTTGGTAACTCTCACTTGAGTACTTTTCAACTAATAGATAATCAATACACATATTACAGCGGAACTAAATATGACATTGACTCCTTGCTTTCCTTACCTTGAGTCCTCCTGAATCTCGCCCTTGTACTTCGGCGATCTAGTACCTATGGAAGTGGGGACGTCAGTATTCACTGACGCTTAAAGACTGATAACAAAGCAGCGAATCTCCCAAACAACATACAAAACATGGCAATGGTGTTGGTGTAGTTTAAGCGTTCGTGAGTGCTATGACTAGACTCTAATGCGATGTTTAACTAGAACTAGGATGCTCCTATTCTAATGTCAGCAAGTCTCCGATGCAACATGCAGCCCATGCTACATGCGACCCTTCTCAAGCCATTTCTCTATATATAGGGATTTGAACCCGCGTTATGAATTCTAATTGTACACAACCTGTTCCTGACAGATACAACGTGACTGATGAGGTTGCAGACGTGGTCAAGTCCCACTAATGAAGTCCGCCAGTGGTGTCCATGTTGCCACTGCTACCCGGCTCACCGGACCTCACTCAAAAGCCTGACGAACCCTCAGGGTTACTACCAACAGGGGAGCCCCCTGCCGCCCCCTGGTCGGACTGTTCGCCCTCTTGGCATAGGACCCGATGGAGTTCCAGGGTCCATTCCTCTAGCTCCGCCCGCCTTATCATGGCACTTCAGGAATTAACAATCAAGATACGCAACCCATGCTCCCAACTCGTGAGAAGGCACCCTGCGTATCCCTTTGACAGGAAGGTACAACCCAATAACACCACCTAAGGCCTACCTCAAGGGACAAGTTGGTCGTAAGGCGCCCCCTACAACCAACTCCTCTCTTTTCGGCAAAGGATCTAAGTAAATGATCTTTATAAGTCACTACCTTAATGATGTTCCTGACCCGAACAATCCTAGGGATGACAATATTATAAACACAACATGCTAGGCCTTAAATTAGACTTCGCAAGATAACTCTACTAGGCTGCTCAACCTAGACTTACCAGAACCCCTCAGGATCCGGTTTTTGACCCATCGATCCAAGACCCCGGCCGTGCGAACATACATGCATGCCGCTGCCCTGAACTTGGATTCCGTCTATACTCCGGTCCTCGATCAACCTACACTGGTTAAGATTCGACGGTACACAAGGAGTGACTCCTCCACAGTTCCTTAGGGGTAAGAAAACATATGTCTTGATGGTCATAGCCCTAGGGTAGTAATATTACCCTAGATGAGCACAACAACTGTGTACTAGCTAATAAGCTATATACGGGTAACTAACCACATACGAGCCAATAAGCTACGTATGATGACAACGTACATACCAGCCAAATAAGCCGCGTATGAGACCAACAGTTACGCACGGGCCGGTCGAGCCACGTACGAGACAACTATATGCAAACAACCATACAGGTAATCAAACCTAGAAGCAACCAAACGTGTATACTAGCAAACTCGATCTTCTATCATTAGAAGCAACAGAAGAATCTACTAATAGTCTATGATAGGCATTCTACCCATGAGAAGCCCGAAAGCGACTTAATAACCTTTATCGAACTAACTATTACTAATGATCTTTCTAATCCTTTTTATCCCTACGGATGGGGAATGTCCCCATGGCATGGTCAAATTTCAACTAGGACCTCCTATAACTAGAGTCCATGGGTTCTTTTCGAAGTTGACTAGGACAACCTAGAACATACGTCCGCTTCCTTATTTAACTAGGATGCCACCCTATGCCCCTCAAGCACGTATGACTCCTTACTAACATTAACTACCACAAGGTAGTCGTCATTACAATTTCAACACGATTCTTTCCTTATTACTTCAACCTATAGCACTTTAAGCATGGCATACAATTGCAAGCATCTACCTATGACAATCTAATTATGGTACATAACATAACCACCAACCACAATACTCCTAAGTACGAATATGAATTAAGCATGTGCTTATATCAAGCTTAAGCATGAATAATCACTATGATCTAAACATGAAGTTTACTATAGTCAAGCATAAGTTACAACTTGAGCGTGAATACTTACTACTTAGAGTATATATCTCTACTACCACCTTAAGTATGGATCTTCATTACTTAACATGATTAATCATCACAACCTAAGCATGGATATATAATTAGCATTAACCTGTAATATTCCTAAGCATGAATTATAACTCCTACAATATTCTAAGCATGAATTATAACTCCTACAACATTCTAAGCATGGTAGATTAATTCCTACCTTAATCTAAACATTGCATTTGTTAAACATGAGTATCTTCTAACTCGATCTTGAACAATATTTAGGCACGAACATACACTACTTACACATGGATATCATCTAAGCATGAATGTCTACTAACTAAGCATGAACATCATTATGCATGAGCATCTACTAACTTAAGCATGAGTGCCATTAAGCATGAACACCTACTAACTTAAGCATGAATATTTAGCATGAACATCTACTATGAATAACATTTAGTATGAACATATACCTATCTAAGTATGGATATCATCTAAGCATGAATGTCTACTAACTAAGCATGAATATTTAGCATGAACGTCTACTATGAATGACATTTAGTATGAACATATACTTATCTAAGCATGGATATCATCTAAGCATGAATGTCTACTAACTAAGCATGAATATTTAGCATGTCTACTATGAATGACATTTAGTATGAACATACTTATCTAAGCATGGGTATCATCTAAGCATGAATGTCTACTAAGTATGAACATCATTATGCATGAGCTTCTACTAACTTAAGCATGAATGTCATTACCTACTAACTTAAGCATGAGTATTTATTTAATCTAGCATGGTATACAACTTTCCTATAATCATCTAAGTATAGATAAATTAATCTAGCATGGTATACAACTTTCCCAGAATCATCTAAGTATAGATAAATTAATCTAGCATGGTATACAACTTTCCTACAACCATCTAAGTATAGATAAATTAATCTAGCATGGTATACAACTTTCCTACAATCATCTAAGTATAGATAAATTAATCTAGCATGGTATACAACTTTCCTACAATCATCTAAGTATAGATAAATTAATCTAGCATGGCATACAACTTTCCTACAATCATCTAAGTATAGATACTTACTTCAATATAAGCATAAACATCCATTTAATATTCATATGCATCTACTACAATTTAATTAAACACCATATCTACTACAACATAACATCTACTACTAAAACTTCTACTAAAATCTTTATCTAAACATAAACATCTACTACTAAACTACTTTATTTTAACACATGAGCATCTACTACAACTTTTATAAAAACATAAACATTTCTACAATTTTGTGTGGACATCTACTACAACTATTTTATTTGAAACATACACACCTACTACAACTACTTTATTTTAACCATAAGCATCTACTAAAATTTTACATAACATAAACATCTACAACTACTTCATTTTAACATCTACTACTACTAATTTATTTTAACCATAAGCATCTACTAAAATTTTACATAACATAAACATCTACAACTACTTCATTTTAACATCTACTACTACTACTTTATTTGAAACATATACATATACTACTACTACTTTATTTAAACATAAAACATCTACTATTAGAATATCTACTAAATCTTTATTAGCATCTATTTCTTATTATTACTAGTGAACATAAAAAGAGATCTTTTTAATCATTCTACAACTAGTGATTTAGATTTGTTTCTTTTCTTTTTCCTACTAAATTTAACATCTACAATGGGTTCTTTCTTACTTAAGATTATAAAAGAAATAAACAATAATAAAATAAAGTAAGAACCCTCCATTTTGGTTCAACCAACATGTGCTTTCTTTTTAGTCCCAAGTTCAATGTATGTCCTACAACCAAAATGGTTGTATACAAAGTCCATATGCTTTATGTATGAGTTCACATTCAAGTCCTACAACCCCAAATGGTTGTATGTACAAGTCCATATGCATATGTCATTTTAGTCCAATTAATAAACACAAAAACAACAACTACTACTACAAAGATTCAATCTTTATGTCTATTTAGCACTACCATTTGTTTCCATTTTATTTTATGTGATTATTACCCTTAACATCCACAAACATACAAAATAAGAACCACATACAACATCATCACAACAACCCACCCCAAAAGAACCAAAGAAAACAAAACAAGGAAGGTAAGAAGACTAAGAAACCAAAACAACAACTCAATAAACAAAAGAAGTGGAGAACCCCCACCTAGTTTTTTTGGTTGGAATAACTTGCTAGTTAAACTTCTCCTTCCCCTAAGCTCCTATGGAAGCTTCTAAAACCTACAAAACAAAACTCTCAAGTTAAAGGTGGGTTCTCTCTTTCTTTTCCTTTCCTTTCTTTTGTTTTGTAAAAAGTGAGACAAGTGGAGAAAGAGCGGGTATTTATAGGTGAAGAGAAGGGTGGAGAGTGCAAAATTGCACTCAACAATATGCACAAAACCCCCTAAAGAAGCAATCCGGTCATGGCCTAGGTGAGGGAGGGGTAAGGTATAGGGTATGGCCTAGAAATGAGGTAGAAGCATGGTAAAAAGATAAGGTTTCTAGAAGGGGTTTTTACTTAATCTTCTCATGCATACAAAAACCCTAGATTAAGCCTCCTAATCAAACCCTAACCATTTAATTAGGTTTTCATGACAAGATAAACACCTTGTCCAAAAATACTCTAATTTGCACAATGTACAATTTGCTATAACGCGCATATGTACGTATATATGCGTATACCGCAAATCTTCGCATAATTCGTATAAAAATTAATTTAATCTAGAAAATAATAATAAAATAAGTTTTATTATCAATTCAGAGGATCGCGCTACCAATTTGATGTACTACGGATGTACACCGACCGATATATGCGTGCAGACAATGTTTGTAGACAAACCGGGCGAAAATCACCAAAATAATTTGATTTTGGAATTAAAACAAAATATAATAAAATAATAATAAAATAGTAATTTATACAAGGTAATATCCGTCCGGGATATTACACTTTCAATTGCCGGTGTGAGTTTTGGCTACACCCTAATTTTCAATTTCAACTCACAATTCACGTATTGAGTTTGTCATACTCAAGAAAATTTCTTTTTTCCAATTAAACGACATCCAATTTTTTCATGAATCAATTATCATACATTGAGTTCAATTTTAAATCATGCATTCCATAATCAAACATTTATTTCCACATTAAGGCCATACTACGAAAATGTTTAGTCAAGTGAATATAACACACAATCACCATTTGTTACGCTATTCTTTGACAAATCACCATTATATTTTCCTTCCATCAATTTTGCTTTTTAACATTTATATTAATCACCTCATGAAAACCCACATTTAATTTACGAAATTATAAATATAAGAAAACAATAGTTTCAAGTACAATTTCACCTCAAAATACATTTTATTTTAGTCCAATAACTCCAAATAAATTTTCATAGGTCGTACATGATTTTAGAATAATAACAGTATTTTTTTCGAAATTTTTATACATCAAGAAAGTCCCCAAAAAAATCATTTTTTGTCAAAATATATATTCTGGCCATAACCAGAATCGAACTCACAATCTCAGAGAAGATAACCCCATGCGCTAGCCAACCGGCCGAAGGCGCGCTAACGATATGAAAAGGGATCAGAGAGTTATATACTCTTTGTTCGGGTGGGGTATTTTTTTACCGCACACAAAAAAAGAAGGTGGACATAGGGTATCGAACCAGCGACCCCCATGGCCCACGCCCACGCTACAGTAGTGCTAGGACAACTCGCCGACCACTTGAGTTATAGGCTCAACTTGTTACAAACACAGTTTGAATTCTATTCATCTCGACTCTCTGTTTCAATAAATAATTTCGATGTTCAAAAGCTCTTATCTTCGTTTTATTTGCACAAAATGACATGTAAATCTCCAGAATGCTAATTTCATCTTAAATTAATACTCCAGTATTTTTAAAATAATTTTCTTACTAATAAAACATACATTTTCCACACAATAATCTAAACTCTATACTACTCTTTCCATAATTCAATTTGACAATTCTCAAACACAATTTGGTATTAAAAAGTCACATTATAATTATAATTCCCTATTTTCCCCTCTTTCATTAAACTAATGCATAGGACAAATGTTATTCATTAGAACCAATATCACAATGGTTCATTTAGTGCATAAAATAATAATTTCATCTACTAGCAATTCATACTCAATTTGTACATTATCATAGTCCCAAATTAACATTTCCATAACTATAAAGCAATTTGTACTACAACATTAAGATTCATGACAAGTTAACATACAATCTACCAAGCAATAATTTAATCATCTAACAAGTCCTTTTTCAAATTAAAATGTACTCTTATTAGTTTCTTTCATGCAAATTAAGTCATCATTCCTAGCATGGTAACTAGAATTAGAAGTAAGAAAAACCACCCACCTAATTTGGAGAGAAAACCCACAAAATAACTCCTATAATGGAAGAGCCCTTCTCCTCCTAGTTTGAGCTTGCTCAAAGATGCACTTCTCCTCCTTGCTTGAGTGCAACCCGAGCTCCCTAGGTGTGTTGCCGGCCTCCTTGCTTTGTAAGCACACTCACTCTCTCACTCTCTCTCAATCTTTATTCCCACTCTCTACTAACACAACAATCTACTACTAATGATTATTTTTTTTCACTATAGGTTTGATGAATGAGAAGTGTAAGGATAACTAGGCTAGGGGGTGGGTATTTATACAAAAATTTGGGGCAAATCGAAGGCTAGGATTGATCTAGGAGTTAAGAAACAAGGGCTAGGATTCAATGGGAAGTTGTAGTAACCAACCGTGACTACAAAACTACCTCCCACAAACTCCACTTCCTCTTTTTCCCTCCCATTCCTATTCGGCCTCAAAAGGGAGCACAAACACGTGCTAGTGCAATGCACGTGTTTCTAAAGTCCCCTACTTTAAAAAAAATTATACATTTTATTTTTTTATAAAAAGTCTATAAAAATTGTCTACACTACAAGTTGTAAGAAAAAGAAAGAATAAATTAATGGGCTTTTATTTAATGGGCCAAATTAGTCTATATTTAAAATAAATTAAATTGGGCAAAATAAAGGAATACTTATGTTTGTTTAAAAATAGGCTTTAATAAAACAATAGAAAAGATATATATATATATATATATATATATATATATATATATATATATATATATATACTCATTTGTCTATGTAATGAAAATAATTATAAAAATAGAATTTATACAAACAAGATTTTGCACGTGCACAACACATACAATTTAATAATACAAAAATGATAATTCTCATAAATGAAAATTCAGGGTATTACAATTCCTCCCAATTATCTTTGAAGACCTTGTTGACAAGGCGTTGATAAGTTGCTCCGGTGCTTTTAACCTGAAGGGTATGACGAGGTAACAGTAAAGGCCTTGGTCTATTATGAAGAAGGTCTTTGGAATGCCAGGGGGAAACATTCTGATATGGTTGTACCCAAAGAAAGCATTCATGAAGCTTAAGAGCTCATGACCGGAAGCGGCGTCGATTAGAACGTCGATGCTAGAGAGAGGAAATGGGTCTTTTGGACACGCTTTGTTTAGGTCTGTGAAGTCGATGCAAATTCTCCACTTTCTGTTGGCATTTTTGACCATCACAATGTTGGAGAGGCACTCAGGATAACTGACTTCTTGGATGAACCGGGCCGCGAGGAGTTTATCCACTTCTTCTTTAACGGCTTGCTGCCGGTCTGGGTCAAATTTGCGGTGCTTTTGTTGAACGGGCTTAGCCTCGGGGGCTAGACTGAGGTGATGCATGAGCAATTCTTCTGAGATACCCGGCATATCGGCAGCTGTCCATGCGAACAGTCCTCGGTTCCCCGGTATGCATTGAACGATGTCTACTTTGACTTAGTGAGGGAGGACTTTGCTCACTTGGAATATCCTGGTTGGGTCTTCTTCTGAAAAAAGGACTTCTTCCAACTCATCCACTGGCTCTGAGATAGCTTGGCTACCACCATGGGGGATCTCTAGTCTTTCGAGGGAAAAGACCGGGCCCCCTACCGAAGTCATGTAGCATTTTCGAGCAGTCTCCTCGCTTCCCCTGACTTCTTCCACCCTCGCCGATGTTGGAAATTTCATCTTCATATGGAAGGCTGAGGGTACAGTGTGAAGGGCAGCTAGATCTTGTTGACCAAGAATAGCGTTGTACACAGTCTTCACATCGACAACCATGAAATCCATCGGTTCTGTTCGAGTCGTTGGGGCTTTGTCGACTGTTATGTCAAGAGTGATGACCCCATCAATGGTTACTAGCACTCCAGAGAATTCATAGAGGTTGTATCCGGCAGGTTTGAAACGATCTCAAGATAACTTAAGGCCTTGGAAGGCCTCCAGGAAGAGGATATTGACAGTGCTACCGTTGTCGACTAAGATCCAATGCACTTCGTGGTTGACCATGTGGAGGTTGATTACGAGGGCATCACAGTGAGGCATTTGGACGCCTTCCAAGTCTTTATCTGAAAAGGTCACAGGGATCCCGAAGCCTTTAGGTGGAGGATGGTTATAGACTGAGTTTACTTCTCGAATGAAGGCTTTTCAGGAGGAGTTTGACTCTCCCCCATTGGTCCTCCGTGGATGAAGTGCAAGATTACCCCAGGTTCGGAGTCAGGGGACTCAGCAGGCCTTTCAGCTTGCTTGTTAGCTCCCCCGAGGAGGAGGGGGATCGACCTTGTCCTTCCTGACAAACTTGGTCGGTTGCCCCCTCTGGATGAGGGCTTCTATCTCCTCCTTAAGGGCCTGACACTCGTCTGTGTCGTGATCATGGTCCCTGTGAAAATGAAACCACTTATCTTTGTTCCTCTTCTTACTAGGGGTATTCATCTTCGGAGGAGGCTGGAGTAATCCTTCCTTGCCGACCTCCATTGGGATGGCCGAGACACTTGCATTGAGAGGGGTGAATTTTTCGAAACGAGGGGGAGGGTGACGCTGGCCGCTATTGTCTTTCTGAAGTGTATTGGTACCTTCCGTTTGTTGCCGGACAAGGGCTCCTTATGATCATGGGGATGGAGGGCTTCTTCTGCCCGGATATACTTCTCACTCCTCAGTAGGAGTTCCGAGAAGTCCCGGGGTGGCTTCTTGGCGAGGGATGCCTTCAAAATGGCATGATTGATATTGTGTCGAAATACTCCTGTGGCTACCGATTGGTCGAAGGAGGCCATAGACCGAGCCTCGGTGGTAAAGCGCCGAACATAGTCTCTCAAGCGCTCGTCCTTTCTTTGACTGAGTGCTAGTAAAGTGTCACTCGTTTTCTCCGCTCAACGGATGCTGACGAAGTGAATGAGGAAGAGCTCATCAAACTGGTCGAAAGAGAAGATGGAGGCTGGAGACAGACGGGAGTACCATTCTCTTGCAGGGCCTTTCAACGTAGCTGGGAAGGTCTTGCAGAGGAGCGCATCTGAGCCCTGGTGAATCATCATGAGAGTTTTGAAACTCTCGATATGATCATCGGGGTCTAACTCCCTGTTGTAATACTCGAAGTGGGGTAGCTTGAAGGTCTTGGGGATCAGAGCTTCCATGATGTCCCTAAAGAAGGGAGGTCTGCTCGGGCGGAAATTATTGGTCCTCCTTCCATCTTTGCGGTTGATTATGTCCAAACATCTTTCCATCTCCTTGAGACGGTGATGAACCGAGCCGTCCCTTTGCTCAGATCCAATCGACCCTCAGGACTCCTGCATGAGGGGTTATCCGGGGAAGGCTAGGTGCACATAGGTCGCAGTGCAGAGCGATGTTAAAGGATCATAGGATGTCATCTTTAAAGTTTTGGAATTCGACCTGAGTAACTGCTACCCCCGCGTCTTGGCGGATCCTTGGTGCTGATCGATTTGTTGGGGTGCGACTCCTTTGCCGACGATGCGGAGGGGACCTTCTCCGAGATCTTGGGGAGTGGGATTTCCTAGATCTCATCCTTCGGGGAGAACGACCGCTCTGATTTCTTTGATGCTCTGGATAGGGGATCTCATCCCGGGCCCACCTCTCATCCAAGCGGGCTCGAAGGTCAACTCCTTGTTGGCGGTTGACGATGAGCTGAAGAAGGTCCCTTGATTCATGAGGACTATGCGAGGCTGCCAAGTCGGTGGATGGATTTTTGATCATGACGTCATCATGGAGCGGGAGTTGTTTCTGACGGCTCTGAAGGAAGCCCTCCGGTGCAGCCCCCTGGACATCGGGCGAGGCTGTTGGGAGGCGGCTGTTTAGGTTGAGACTGCAGAACTTGTCAATCTTGTTGATGGGGAACATCCTCAAGTGGAGAAGGTGGAGGAAGAGGGGTGGCTCTTCGACTGGATATTGTCGCCTTCCATTTTCCCTTCGGAGGCATAGCTGAAAACTAATTTCACCGGTGAAATATGGTCGAATTGCTTTTTCAGTTTCCCATAAACGACGTCAATCTTTTGCTGCTAATTTCTGTGTGGGAGCAAACAGATGATTCGTGAATTCTTCTGGAAACAATAAAATCAAAACCTATTGACTTCTCACCGGCAATGACCTGCAAAAATTTCGAAACACCGGAATTGTTTCTGGCGACGAACCCTCCGACACTCAAGTCAGTAGTCAAGAGGATTATGAAAGAGTTTTTTTTTGGAAAAAATACTGATTACCTTTCTTATGGTGGGGGTAGGGGGTATATATAGTCGCTTTTGGAAACAGTTTCGAGATAATTACTTATCTCTACTTTCCAGTGTTGTTGGATAAGATATAGAGTTTAAATCGTTTCATGATAAGATATTTGGTTTTAAACCGTCTTTTAGAATGTTGTTGGATAAGATATAGAGTTTAAATCGTTTCATGATAAGATATTTGGTTTTAAACCGTCTTTTAGAAATAATCATGAATTTAAATTACTCTTTAAATGTTCTGGTTTGTTCATAATGGGTTGTCACTCTGACCCTGTAAGACAGACCCGTTATTGGGTTGTTGGGCTTAGAGAAGACCCAGTTCCCATTTTTGGACCCATTTGTAGTGGAAATTACTGTTTTACCTCCGAGAGCTTTGAGATTCGTGTCCGATTTGAACGGTCCTGATTTAGTTCTATTTTTTAGCCATATCATATACAAAAGAAGAAATAGTCCAATCTTACACTCATTTTCCCTGTAACTATCAGGTCCATGGAGTGTAAACACATATAGTGCATGCGTAAATGAGAAAGTATAACCAGAAAGGCATTAAGACACATACATTTAGGAGCAGTACAAATAATAATAAAAGTTTATTTTAAGGAATGTATAAATACACCCTTAGAAATATACTTAATGGATGACAGAATAGTATCAAGTGTACAAAATGCTTTAATAGGAATAGTACAAGGAAATTTAATGCACGACAAATAAAATTTACAATAAAACCTAATTTCTCAATAAGCACGGTGGAAGAAAATAAGGACAAAAGCTTAGTCATGTGTCATAGATTATTGGGAATAAAATTGATAGAGAAGAGTAAGGATATGCGTATACAAATAAAAAATATTTATGCTTTTTTAAGTAAGCATGAGGTAAAAAACATAAATACTGATAACTTTAAAATAAAACAAAAATTTCGAGAAATTATAAGATACAAACCTGTCAGACAGAACCCTAAAATAACAATACCAAATTGTATAGAATTTGCATTAATTAACAAAGCAAAGGATATTGCAAAAGGAAGAGTACTACAAATAATGTTTGGAAAAAGATCACTTTCAATAAGAAACAAACAACAGGCATTGGAACTAATACCAATAATAAATACATTAGATAACCAAAATAGTAATCAATTTAAGATAGAAATAGAATATTACAACAATGGTAAATGGAACAAACAAATAGCCCTTGTAGATACAGGAACTACCAATTCACATATTAAACAAACAAATATAAAAACAATGGAATTAATACCATTGGAAAACCCATATCACTATTTGGACTACTTTAACAATAGACATCCAATTTTCCTCAAAAAAAACAATAGACATCCAATTGTCCATAAAATAGTATTACCGCTAAGAATAAATAATACAACTGAAATACTATTACATCTACATGTAGAACCCGAACATATTGTTAATGAAATGTTATTAGGAACTGACTTCCTAGCATCATTACAACCATACTCAATACAAGAAGAAAAAATAACTATAACAGTAAATAATGAAAGTATAGTAATAAATAGAATATTGTCTAAATAAATTTATTAAGAGCAACAAAAAATACATTATACATACTAACAGAATTTGTATAGGAAGGATGCAAATCAAGAAACTATCGCAGTCTAATAGATACTGGTGCTGGCACAAGTTTATGCCGTGAAAATATACTACCAAAATGGAAACAAGGTAGAAATAATAAAAAAAACAATATCTTGATTGACATGAAAAAGCATTATTCTTGACAAATATGAATAAGATGTTACGATCCAAGTAGGAAATTATATCCTAAACATACCAATAATATACCAATTTGATGATATGAATAATGATGTCTTATTAAGAAATGACTTTTTACAACAATACTCTCCTATGACTATATCACATAGAATAGTTATTTTTACAACACCATGTAACACCAAGCAGTAGCAATTATGTGAGACCCCGTATTTCCGTATAATAGTATGTGGAATAGTGTATATATATGGTATATATATATATACTAAGTAGTATAAAGAAAAGAAAGAATGGATGAGATTGGAAGAGTGGTGACGTGGCTTGGAAGGAAAAGATAGAAGTGGTGTGAATGTGGAGTTGACTGGTTTGACCATTGTGTGGAATAAATGATGGAAGGAATGAATAAATGAGAAGGAATGAATGAAGTGTGTTGTGGGTGTATATATGGACCGGTTGACCCCTTGGAATATAGTCCCATATTGGTGGATAGGAAAGAAAGAAAGAGGAATATATAGGAAAAGCCAATGAGATTGGGTACCCAATGTCCGGACACCCTTTTGAGGCAGCCTGTGGTGGGCGTGGCTAGAATTTAATTAATTGTGTGCGTACGAGTTGAGTACGGGGCGTTACAGTTTGGTATGAGACCCCGTATTTCCGTATAATAGTATGTGGAATAGTGTATATATATGGTATATATATATATATACTAAGTAGTATAAAGAAAAGAAAGAATGGATGAGATTGGAAGAGTGGTGACGTGGCTTGGAAGGAAAAGATAGAAGTGGTGTGAATGTGGAGTTGACTGGTTTGACCATTGTGTGGAATAAATGATGGAAGGAATGAATAAATGAGAAGGAATGAATGAAGTGTGCTGTGGGTGTATATATGGACCGGTTGACCCCTTGGAATATAGTCCCATATCGGTGGATAGGAAAGAAAGAAAGAGGAGTATATAGGAAAAGCCAATGAGATTGGGTACCCAACGTCCGGACACCCTTTTGAGGCAGCCTGTGGTGGGCGTGGCTAGAATTTAATTAATTGTGTGCGTACGAGTTGAGTACGGGGCGTTACAGATGGTATCAGAGCCAACTTTCGACATCGAATGTAGGATTTGTATATAGGAAGTGAGTGATATGTGTATGAGATGCGTAAGACCCTGTGTGGGCAGCGATTAGGAGACAAATCTACATTCGATTAGAAAGGCGATCCTGTGCTATATTGCACGTCCCGTATTCAGCGAGGACGCTGAATTCTTAAGAGGGGGTGAATGTGAGACCCCGTATTTCCGTATAATAGTATGTGGAATAGTGTATATATATGGTATATATATATATACTAAGTAGTATAAAGAAAAGAAAGAATGGATGAGATTGGAAGAGTGGTGACGTGGCTTGGAAGGAAAAGATAGAAGTGGTGTGAATGTGGAGTTGACTGGTTTAACCATTGTGTGGAATAAATGATGGAAGGAATGAATAAATGAGAAGGAATGAATGAAGTGTGCTGTGGGTGTATATATGGACCGGTTGACCCCTTGGAATATAGTCCCATATCGGTGGATAGGAAAGAAAGAAAGAGGAATATATAGGAAAAGCCAATGAGATTGGGTACCCAACGTCCGGACACCCTTTTGAGGCAGCCTGTGGTGGGCGTGACTAGAATTTAATTAATTGTGTGCGTACGAGTTGAGTACGGGGCGTTACAAATTAGGATAACACAATCCTATACTAGGACAGACTTACCACATATTGGATTTTCTTTAACCCAGCATGGTGAATATCAATATTTACCAAATAAAACTAGAATGCAACAAATTCAAGAAACAGTTACACAATAAATTCTATAAAAACAATTAAAAGATCTGTGTGGAGAAGACCCTTTAGCAAAATGACACTTATGTAAACCTACAACCCATATAAAGCTAATAAATTAAGACAAAATAATAAATATTAAACCTATAAGGCGTACTCCAACAAATCTAGAAGAATTCAAAATACATATAAAAGAATTGTTGGACAACAATTACATAAGAAAATCACAAAGTCTACATTTATCACATGCATTTATAGTAAGAAAACACTCGGAAGAAAAAAGATGTAAATCCAGAATTGTAGTAAATTATAAAGAATTAAATAAAATACTAAAAGATTTGGATATCTGTTATTGGACATGCATATGCTACTAAACACAGCAAGAACAAGAAAAATATATTCAATATTTGATTGCTACAAAAAACTAACAGAAGAATCAAAACAATTAACAACATTTAGTACACCACAAGGATTTTATGAATGGAACGTACTACATTTCAGATATAGAAATAGTCATAGAGTATTTCAAGAATATATGGATAAGATATTTGAAAAATACAATAATTGTATACTAGTATATGTAGATGATATGATAATAGGATTCGAAAACGAAGGGCAACATAAAGAACATTTAGTAAAATTCATAGAAATAGTAAAAAATGCAGAAGTTATATTATCAAAAAAAAATGGAACTGTTCAAAACAAAGATAGAATTCTTAGGAACAAAACTATTGCATGAAGGAATAGAACTACAACTACATATAGCAGAAAAAATAAAGACATTTCCAAATATTTTAAATGTAAAAAGAGAAGTACAAGCCATAATTGGATTACTAAATCAAACAAGAGAATATATACCAAATTTATCTGGGAAAAAAATTGGCTACAAAAAAAAAGAAAAAGTTCAAGAAATGGGAATGAACCACAGAAGATGAAGATAAACTTAAAATATTGAAACAATAAACATCAGAATAAATAAACTAAAACTACATGTTAAAGAATGCACATGGATAATAGAAACATATGCAAGTAAAAATAATTGAGGAGAAATATTAAAATTTATAGAAAAAGATGAAAAAGAAGAAAGACTATCTAGATACACTAGTGGCTCATTCACACAAACACAACAAAATTACCACATGAATGAAAAAGAACTATTAGCAATACTAAAAGCAATAAAAAGGTTTGAGTTATTCATAACACATACAAAATTCATAGTAAAAGCGAACAATACACTAGCAAAAGTTGAATTAACAAAATAATAGATCCAACTATAGAAAACAAAATATTGATAAGATGGCAAATGGAACTAGCACATTATGATTTTACAATAGAAAATATAAAAGGAGAAGAAAACGTTTTACCTGATTTTCTATCAAGGAATTAACTGTTTTATTTACGCAGAATGAAAACTAGATTTCAGCAAATAGAAGAGAACATAATTTTCCTCCAGGATAATGTGGAACAAACAAAGGCAGCATTAAATCTACTACAACTACCAATATGCGGACTTCAAAGTATATTCATTATCACATAAATCAACATGCAACTACAGATAATATGGTGGATAATGTTAGTGAAAAAATGAGTGAAAATGGGTGAACCTACACATTCCCTAAAAGAAAAACCAAATACATCTTCAAATAGAACTACACTAAGGTGAACTAGTTCACCAAAACCATATCACAACAGCATACGAACTAAGTCATCATCCTACCAGGAGAACAACGCGAGCACTATTTGAAAGAGGACTTATTCATTATATTTATCCATCCAGAGAATGTGAAGAACTTATCCAACTTCCAAGAGAAATATATAAAGCAGCCAAGAGTTATTTTGTTCTTACAAATGTCTCAAAGATATATGTTAGAATATATTCAGCAATCCCGGAGTATTGATGACTACCCAGGTAATATATGGAGCATCAAGCATAGTGTCATACAAAGTTGAGAAATTTGAGAAGATAATCGCAGAAATGAGGGCAATGAGATTCAAAAATATGTATTGATGTATTGCGAATTAAAAGATAAAATAAAGAGATATCAACATATAGATCTACTAGATTTGCCCGTGGGCACGTGCCTACGGCACGTCTTCGAAACGATACAGCATATGAAAGTCTTGTAAACAGTAAAACAATAATTATGTAGCTCAAGTTTGAATAGTATAACAATAATTAGTTGTAAATAAAAGTCCATGTTTCCATTAGTATATGTTGAAAAATAATTATAAATGGGGGTGTAAAATCCAACTTCTTACAACTTTGAGTGTGGAAAATGATGAAATTTAACTGTTGATGATATATTTGTTATTTTCAATGTAACATGAGCAATAAAAAAATACATAAAAAATTTAAAAATTTACAAACCTGAAATCTGAAAATTTAAATTTCTGAGTAAATAGAGGGAGAATTAGAGAGAGAGAGAGAGAGAATGAGAGAAATAAATAAATAAATAAATAAATAAGTTGTTTTGGGGGGATTTGAATTTGAGTTTTGGGGGGAACTTTTGGGCGGGAAAATATGTTTTGTGAGGTTAGATTTGGACCATTGATTTCAATTCCATTGAATGAGAGCCACTTGATAGCTTTCTTTGTGTTTTATTATATAGATGACGACCCAAATCCAGAGAAAATAATAATGTACAACATATCCAAAAAAAGCAACCACAACATAAGTGTGAGCGGTTTGACAGCTGGTACAATATATTATTGACAAGGGCAATGACAATGACAGAACAAACCGATGGACACTACTGTTGTAATACCCTAAATTTTATTAAATGAGAAATTGTTGATTTTACATGTTATGCACGTACAAATTTTTGTATACATATTTTTTTTATAAAATGATTTTCTATAACATGAACAAATAATTATTTTCTTTCCTTCTCTTTATTTTTAAGCCCATTATAAAAAGGCTAAGCTTGTTTTTCTAAATTAAGCCTAACCTAATAAATTAAATATTTTATTTTGGCCCATGAGTCTAAAAGCCCACTATTTTGAAGTCCATAAATTAATTACTCTTTTAATTGCCTTAACTTGTCATGTGGACATATTTGGTAGACAATTAATTAATTTATAATATACAACTTTTATTAGGGGACACTAGTTGGGACACGTGCATGCACGTGTGTGTGCATTGCACACCCAAGGGTGGCCGGTTTATGCATGGAGAGGAGTGGGGGAGTGGAGTTGTGTGGATGGGTGGTTACTTGCTCATGGGTGGTTGCTACAACTTTTCAATGTATCCTAGCCATTTATCTACAACCATCTAATGCAATCCTAGCCCTCCATTTCACCCTAAAACTAGTATAAATACCCCTCACTTGTATGCATACAACACACTAAGAAATTTTGTAAAGAAAAGAAAGAAAGAAGTACATAGGAGAGTGAAAAGATTGAGAAGTATTGGTAAAAGGTTAATGAGTGTACTTTTGTGTGTGTTCCAACCTAGAGGAGGCCGGCTAGCATCCAAGGAGCTTTGGTGGGCTCGGGTTCCAATCAAGCATCGAGGAGGAGAAGGCAATTGCAATACATTCTAGGAGGAGAAGGCCACTTTCTTGCATTTTAGGAGCTTTCATTTTTGTTTCTCCAAATAGGTGGGTGTTTCTCATACTTCTAGATCTAGATACCATGCTGTGGATGATTTGATGAAATTATTATGAAGCAACTAGGTGAAATTGGAACCATGTTTGTTGAATTAGAGATGGAATGGTAATTTAGAGAATGTTTGATAAAATGATTGCTAATGGATGAATTGTGAATTAAAGTGCTAGAAATTACCATATTGTCTTACTACATGTTCTAAATTGAATTCTATGATGAAATTTGTACTTATGAGACAACTAGTTGAATTAAAAGCTTCATGTGTAATTGATTGCCTAAAATAAAGTTTCATTGTTGTAGAAAGATGAGAAAATTGTATCTTAAATATTGTAGGTTGTTAATGAGTAAAAGAACAAGGGAATATAGTAGTTGTGGAAATTTAACTCTAAAGTATGAAGAAATATGACGTTTTCTTCTCAATGTCAAAATTATGGACATAGAACATAAAGTAGGACCAGAATACATGTTTTATAAAGTAAATAATAGTTATAAAAACACTGGTTTAGTGTAAATTCATGTATGGTAAAATCTGGAGATTTTTGCTTTCAAAAGAGAAGAAAAAGAAACAAAATCGTTTTGAGAATTATAAAATTTAGAAATGAACAGAGAACTGGGTTATAAACAACCCAATACCCTTTGAGACAATCTGGTCCCTTAGACCAAGTGGTTATTGGTGCGGTGGCATTTTACTGTAGCCGTGGTCAGATCCTAAGGGTCTTGGGTTCGAAACCCAAGCCCTGCCTTTTAATTTCAGTTTTTGAATAAAAAACGCAAAACCCGAAAACAAAACTTACCTTATTAAAACCCCTTCACTTATTGCATAGGCGTCTTAGTCCAGTTGGCTTTCAGTGGTTGTTGACTTAGCTCAGGTCTCAGGTTCGAATCTGGCTTTCGACAGATTTGAAAATTTTTGATTCTTTTTTTTAGTTTAAAATCAAAATTTTTGACTTTTAAAAATCCCAAAAAAATACTACAATTATTTTAAAAATATGTAGATCTTGTAAAAAATATTTGTGCATTATTTAGATAAATAAAGGTGAATTAAAGGTGAAAAATTGGATAATATTCCTTAAAAATTTGTATTTTTGAGAATTATGAAAATAACCTATTTTATGAGAAATTATACCAAGTGATAAAGGATAATTTTTGAAAGAAAGAAAATTCAATTGTGTTATCTATGGACTCTCATTGTTAAATTAAGTATTGTTTATGAATGAAAATACGACTTTGTGACTTTTTGAATTAAATGAATGAAATGAACATTAGTAGGAGAATCAAATAAAATTAGTGTTGATTAAAATAAGATTAAGAAAGTTATGTGGAAAGAGTAAACTATTTGAATATGACATGTTGAATTTATTTATGCATGATGTTGCACATGAAATTGAAATTGAATGACTTGATGAATATACAAGTGCTATGAACATGAAATGAAATTATTGTTAATCATGAAAAAGAGAACTTATGAGTATGAAAAACTCAATATTGTAATTATGAGTCGAAATTAAGAACTAGGTTGTGGCTAAGCCTTATACCGGCAATAAAAGAAATGTCGAGATGAAATTTGAAATGAAAAGACCAAGAATTGGGTCATATGAAATGAATGAATAAGACCAGTATAGTGGGAGTGCTAACCCTAAGGGATTGATTTGTTCATGATTCAATTAAATTAAGGACTAGATATATAGTGAAAAGGTGATGAAAGTAAGAGAAAAATATGAGTATGAGGGCCATTGGATTGGCGGTGTAAGAGTATTCACGGGATGTCCCATGATGCATCACGAGTAGGACGTGAATACTGCTCCAGAGTACCGTCCCGGTGGCAATGCTCGTGGGGTATTTGGTGACTGTGGGTGGTGTCATGTCTAAGGTAGGAGGTGAATTAGCACAGGATGCCTGCATGATGAGTCATGTGACAGTGTGTTGGGATTCTCTCCAGGGCGCCTAGACATGAGTTCGTAGGTCATAGAACATCTAGGATACTTACCGTAGTTACAGTAGTAGTTTAAGTCATGGCGAAGGATGGAACCCTACAAGATGAAGAACGGTTAAGGGCTTGCCCTCGGACCTATGTAGTATGGGCTGCATAGACTTTGAACAAGTGCGCATTAGTGTCATATAACATAAATAATTGCATTAAGGACTAAGTGCACATTCACGACACGACATCAATAGGATAGTCCCCTTAGCTTTGTTTGTGAACAAGTTTGTGGTTTGTTAAGTGTTGAGAATCGTTATACTATTTTCGGCATAGAGAGGATGGCCGTGTATAATATTTCGTCAGTTGAATGAACTGACGTGCCCATTGTTTCTATGCAGGGTAAAGCTCATGAAAAAGACTAAAAAGGACTTGATGCTTAAAGATTATTCAACTGTTGTTGCATTTCATTCATTATTGTAAAATTTGCTTCCGCTGCATAAATGTTAATGTAAATGTAACTCTGATGTAAAGTAAAGTTTTATTTCCTTGTAAAATTGTGCGAAGAGAAGTAAAAAGATCCCGTGGAACTCGAATTCAGTCTGTTTTGGAATTCGGGGTATTACAACTGTAGCCTGAAGAAGATAGAACACCAACATAAATATGGAGCATGTAAAGCTGTCGGCAAGGAGGAATCTCTTTTTCTAGAGTAACGTAAGCAGTGACGTATTAACCTTAATTATTGACCCATGATGTAAGCACTGATGTAAGCAGAGCAATAATGAATCACTGATGTAAGAGATGATGTAAGATCTATAGAATGTAAAATCATTTCTTCCTCTATAAAAGGGCAAACTTAAGAAGAAAGAAGGTAAAAATATTTAGGAGAAAAATTGCATATAATCTTGTAAGAAGAGTTTAGTGAGTTTGGTCTGTAAGAAGTCTTGAATGAATAAACATTATCTTTGTCACGCCCCGCTTTCCAAAATAGGAAAATACGAGTAGTAACGATGGCCCAGCGAATGATGTAAACACCATCCATAAGTTGTAGAAGTCTAACTCAACAATATGAACAACAAACACAACCACGCAAGAAAATATAATCGCATGAACCAAAAACAACTTCAATAATGATGAAATAATCCAAAACATGATATCCAACATAATATCCAAAATCTGGGAAAAACAAACTCCGGGTCAACAAGGCCCAAAATAATGTATAATATCAATGACAAAGTTCAAAGGAAAGAAATATAGCATAAAATAATTCAAGTAGTGAAATCTTCAGCTCCATCTTCTAAAATCCTTGCTCACCAATTCCTTCTTGTATTGTTCTTTCGGTACCTGTAAACTCCTGATCTAAAAATAGAGAAAATGATGTCCTTAGAGCAGGTCATGGACAGCAAGTTGTGGAAAATAAGGAACGATGAGAAACATGGTATATCAAAAATAAAGGATGACATCAAAGTCAAGAATAAAATCAAGGATTAGTAAAAATGTCAAAGGTCTATGTTTAGTCATGCATTAATTAATAATTTCAATTTAAGTTCTATATTGATGACTGTATATGGGGTCAAGCATGATCAAATGCTGGTTATTAAATATTTTATTAACCAATCTAGTGCGCGTACTACTGCGTCCCATTCCGCAAGTTCGGCGCAAGCAACCAAGTGAACGTTTTAGACTGTGATGGTGAATTCACGGATCATGTACTCGGCATCGATAACGATAATTTTCAATCAATGATTAACAATCAATCATTTGCAATCATTACTCCACCTTCCAATCAATACATGTAAACAATAGGGCCTTGAACGAGTACAGTTTCCGATTATTCACTGCCAATTTAACCTATAATAACCCGGATTGTTAATATTTTATTTTATCCTATGTGAGCATGCAAGAAGGAGTCAAGGTCGTATCATGCTAAGTGTGACTAGTTCTACTCGTTACAGACAAAGCAAGAAGTATATATATATTAAATCAACGCAATTTATACAATCTTGTCAGCATGACAATACTGTACAAAGATATTACTGTTGCTATGGAAATGCAAATATGGATCCGTCAGAAGTTCTAGAAACTAGACACTCTGCCGGTTCCAACGCATATACCTACGACATATAAATATTACAGAAACTGGGTTCAAATTCCTATTCCTTAAAGATTGCATGTTCAGGCAGCAGGTTACACATGTATTAGATCAGAAATCTTATCAATTAACTCTACAAAAATTCAGGGTAATTCCTAATCATGTCTAGTCTCAGCCATATTAATTTCATATTTTAATTTTGCTGTTATCATGTTCTATTTATTAGTAAATCAGGGTAATACACATGAAATTGTGAATCTGGAAATCCAGACCCAGCAGTACTAAGAGACTGATATCTAGCAGATTATAACTCGGAATACAATTCCGTCGAATGTTCTGGAAAATAGACTTATGGGGCCACAATTTATATTTACAAAGTTCTTTCAAATTACTACAGAAACAAGTTCAAATTTCTGCTACAAAAAGAAGTAAACAGCAGGCCAGAAAATAATTTAATATGTATAGGCAATAATTTCATCATACAAGCATATAATTCATGATAATTAATAAACAAAGTGCTATTTGATGATTAACATGAAATATTCTAGATTTATGATGCAATTTACAATCATGGCAATTAATTCATCAAATCAATTTCAATCGGAAAGATTCAATTCATCAAACAACTCTATAACATGGATCTAGTTATTTTTATGTATTTCGTGCATATGCAATGTGCAATAGGGACTAGGGTTCGAATCAAAGATAAAGACACAAAGTTAAGGATATCTCAGGTTAGCTCGTGTAAACCCTCAATATAGTCAATGAAAGATGAATAGTCTAATTAATATGATAATTGAAGATGATCTACTTGCGGGGATCAACAAAATTTTTAAACAAAAATAATCAAATTAGTTCGAAGGAGTCTTGCTTTTTAGATGATTAACCTAAATATTATAGAATAACGGGATGAGAATTCTGACGGCAACAACACACGCGATCGCACGGGCAGAGCACGTGCAAACACGGAACAACAAACAGCAAACCCCCCTCTCCCAAACACCAAACAACAACTTCCTCTCTCTCGAACAGCAAACAATGGCAAGGAAAGAGAGAGGGCAGTGGGGATAATGGCTTGACGGCGGGGCTAGGTAGTGACTGGGACGAGGGTGGTGGTCGATTGAACAGAGTAAGGCTCAGGGACGGTCGACGGGGCACCGAGCGGACGACTGTTGATGGACTACGGCAACTCGACAACGTCCTCTGTTTTGGAAGAAAATAGAGGAAGGAAGGAGATGGCAATGGTGATGGGTTTCGGTTGAGGGTGGTGGAAGCCAGACGACGGGGATGACGACGATATGGTGGGTGGCCGCGGTGGTTGCGGAGATGGGTTGACGAGGATCAAGGGGGTTCTCCGGTGGTTGGATAAGAGACAACGACGAGGGCAGGATGACGGGATGATGTGGTGGTGGACTGGGCAGACGAGGAGGACGGTGGAAGTCGAGGGCGGTCGAAGGCTTGGGCGTCGATGGGTTTTTGTGAAATTGAGGATGAAGGTGAAGTTGGGGAGAGAGAGCGGCGAGAGGAGAGAAAGAGGAATATAAAACTAGGGTTATTAAATAATTAGGGTTAAAGCGGTAGTTATATGGGGTATTAAGATGTTGGGTTTTGGGTTGCTGGTTAACGGGTATAGGTTTAGGATCCAAAAAGAGAAAAATAGACAGAAATAAATAGGATATGAATATAATGGATCAATATAAACCCAAAATACAAAATAATAAAATTAGTAGTGAGCCAAAAATTCAGGATTCAAGCAAAAAAGAGTACAAAATGATCAAAAGAGAATAAATGAGCCCAAAGAAAAGCAAGATTCATTATCTAAAAGTGATTTTAATACAATAAGCAAGAAGGAAGAAAATTATAATAAAATTCACAAAAAAAAAATAGCGGTTACAATCCTACCCACCTTATAAGAAGAATTTCGTCCTCGAAATTCATACAAGTGGTACATAGGGCGACCCTGAAAAGAAAGAGAAAAACAAAACAAAACTACTCAAACAAATGAGGGAACTTCTCCTGGATCTCCTCCTCCAACTCCCAAGCTGATTCACCTGGCGAGTGAGGATTTCGAGAAACTCAAACCAGCTTGATGATTATATTCTTCAATACCTTCTTTCGACGGTCTAAGATAGAGACTGACTGAATCTCATAGGACAAGTCCAGCCTCACGGACAACTCCGAGAAGTCAAAAACATGATTGTCATCCTTGATGTACTTCCTGAGTTGACAAACATAGAATACATCATAGACACCTGCTAAAGCCGGTGGCAACGCGAGCTTGTAAGTTACCTTGCCGACACATTTCACAATATCGGGGACTCAACTTGCCCCCACCTCCAAATCGGATAATATAACTCAATGGTGATACTTTGAGGAACACATGATCGCCTGCCACAAATCTAGAGGCCTTCGACGACAGTCAGCTCATTTCCTTTGCTTGTCCTGAGCAGCCTGCAAATGCTTCCTGATCTGAGCTACGACATCCACTGTCTTCGTGATCAACTCAGCCCCAAAAGTTTCCTCTCTCCAATATCATCCCAACAGACCGGCGATCTACACTTGCACCTATATAAAGCCTCAAATGGTGATGTCTTGAGACTCGTCCGATAACTGTTGTTGTATGAGAGCTCGGCTAAGTGCAGATGATCATCCCACGAACCCCCAAACTAAAGAACACATGATCACAACATGTCTTCTAGGGTCTAAATCGTCGTTTACGACTGCCCATTTGTCTGTGGATGGAACGTTGTACTGTAGCTCAACTTAGTACCCAAGATCTTCTACATACTCTTACAGAACTGAAACCTGAATCTCGTATCTCTATCCGATACGATGCTAACAGAAACTCCATGCAGTCTGACAACCACCTGAATAGACTTCTTGGCCCAACTCTCAGTGGACTGACCCACACGGAAGGGAATGAAGTGGGCGCACTTCGTCAACCAGTCCACTATCACCCAAATAGCATTATGACCCTTGGGACTCCTCGGCAAAGCTGTCACAAAATCTATCGTGATATTCTCCCATTTCCATTATGGGATTGGAAGAGGTTGTAAAAGTCCCGCGTTCCTCTGATGCTCTGCCTTCATTTGCTGACAGATCAAACACTGAGAAACATATCTAGCCACAGCTCTCTTCATACCATGCCACCAAAAATGCTGCTTCAAATCCCTCTACATCTTAGTACCTCCTGGATGAATAGAATATGGAGACCGATGAGCTTCTTCAAGTAGTCTCTGTCTGACTTCTCCTCTAGGTACACATAGCCTAGATTCAAAACGAAGCGACCCATCTGAATGAATGGCCAAATCGATTCTCAAACCTGCTTCCACTTCGCTTCAGGAACTTCTGCAACTGCTAATCGCCTGCTTGGGCTTCCTTGATTGCTCCACCAAAGAAGACTGCAAGTGCAACATCATGAACTACTGTGCTGATCAAAGAAGTAACACATCCAATTCCAGTCTTCTCATATCCTCCACTATTTCCTTCTGTGTGGTAAGGAACATAGCAGCAGGTCTTCTCTCAAAGCATCAGGTACCATGTTCACTTTGCCCGGGTGATACTGCAAATTGATATCAAAATATGTCATCAACTCCAACCATCTTCTTTGCCTCATGTTCAATTCCTTCTGCGTGAACACATACTTGAGGCTCTTGTGATCTGTGAAAATCTCCACTCTATCCCCAAGCAGATAATGCCTCTACAACTTCAAAGCAAAAATCACAGCTGCAAGCTCTAGATCATGCATGAGATAGTTCTTCTCATGAGGCCTCAACTGCCTAGATGCATAAGCGACAACCATGCCTCGCTGCATCAGCAATGCTCCCAGACCTCTTCCCGAAGCATCATAAGGGACCACAAAACTGCCCGAATTATCGGGTATAGTCAGTATAGGTGTTGACATTAATCGACGCTTCAACTTGGCAAAAGATTCATCACAAGCCTCATCCCAATCAAACTTCTGCTCCTTCTTCATCAAACTGGTCAGAGGCCTAGATATGTTCGAGAAATTCTGAACGAACTTCCGATAATTTCCTGCCAAACCAAGAAAGCTTTGCACTTCAAATGCAGACTTCGGTATCGACCAATCCTTGACCGCAGAGATCTTCAACGGATCAACAAAAACACCATCACCGGAAATAATTTAACCCAGAAAAGTAACCCAATCCAGCCAAAACTAACACTTGTTGAGCTTCCCATACAACTGGTTATCCCTCAAGGTCTACAGAACAACCGTCAAATGCTCAGCATGATCTTCTTGATTTCGAGAATACACCAAGATGTCGTCAATGAAGACCACGACAAACTGATCCAAAAACAGCGAGAACACCCTGTTCATCAGACACATGAACACAGTTAGTGCATTGGTTACTCCGAAGGGCATTACCAAGAACTTATAATGCCCGAACCTCGTCCGAAATACCATTTTCTGAACATCTTCTAACTTCACCTTAACGTGATGATAACCGGAACGAAGATCCAACTTCGAGAAAACAGAAGCCCCTCCCAGTAGGTCAAACAGATCGTCAATCCTCGGTAATGGATACTGATTCTTCACAGTGACATTATTCAATTCTCAATAGTCAATGCAAAGTCTGTGGCTTCCATCCTTCTTGTTGTCGAACAGAACTGGAGCTCCCCAAGGCGAAACACTAGGCCTGATAAAACCCTTATCCAACAGCTCCTGAACTTGCACCTTCAGTTCCGCCAATTCAACCGGTGCCATGCGATACGGACTCTTCAAGATAGGTGTCGTACCTGGCAGAACATCAATGCTAACCCTACATCTCGATCTGGCGATAAACCGGGCAATTTCTTGGGAAAGACATCAAGGAAGTTCCGTACGACTAAGGGTGCAACATCCCCATCAGTGTCCAACGTCACCAGTGTAATAGCCTTAGGGTCCATCGAGCTCTTGACACGCCCTGACGGTGTCTCACCCGCATGGAATACGAACTCTAGTTGCCTAGGAAGCCTGAAAGTCCATTCTTCTTTCGGAAATCAATCACGGCACAAGAAACACCTAACCAGTCCATGCCCAGAATAATATCAAAGCCAGAATTGGGAATCATAATCAGATCAGCCAAGAAATCCACACCACTAACCAGCAACGGACTTTTCTTGCATACCCTGGAACAGACAATGATACCTCTACCTGTGGTGATGTCCCAAGTTATGGGCATAACGTCGCTTGCCAAACCATGCTGATCAACAAGGCAGGAGGAAATAAAGGAGTGGCTAGCACCGGAGTCAAACAAAACATGAGCTGGGAGAGAGAAAATCAAAATGACTCCAAAAAGATGATCAAATAAAGAATGAGATGCAAGCAGGATATATGCACGAATAATTGTACAAAAGAAGAAATAACATGCAGATTATTAAAGTAAAGAAAATGAATAGTACAACTACTGTGATATACATGCAACCACTCCAATAGCTGCCTCTGCTTCCTCAGCAGTCAGGTTATAGGCCTGACTACGGCTCCCAGTCTGGCCTCCCCTAGTGGCCAAACGCCTCACATCAAAGATTTTCCTCTGCGGTGGAAGATGCGGTCTACCCTGACCACGAGCCGGTGCTCCCTGCTGAGTAGTACCCCCAACTGGTGCAGGGGCCTTATTCCTCGGACAATCACGAACCATGTGGTCACTACTCCCATACACTAGACACAGCCGATTGGCTAACCTGCAGTCTCGCTGTGAATGCCCAACCTTATGGTAGTAGCCACAATTCTCAGCAGTCCTCAGAACAGCAGGCGAATACAGCCTTGCGCTCACTGGAGGGGGCGGAACTGGCTTTCGAATAGGTTCTCCGGTAGGCCGAACTGTAATAGGGTGCGGAACAGTCCATAGGGAAACACCCGACCTCCTAAGGGTTGCTCCTGGATTCAAGCAGCATCCAGAACGTCGGCATAGGCATGAAGCCGAAGGGCAGCCAAACAGTTTTGGATGTGAAAGCCCAAGCCCAACTGGAATTTGTGAGCCCTGTCATCGTCAGTGGCTACCAGGGCAGGAGCGAAGTGACTGAGTCGAGTAAACTATGCACCATACTCGTCCATGGAACGGTTCCCCTCGGTCAAGACAATACTCAAATTAATATTGTCACATGTGAAGTAGGCAACAACAATAACGTTAAAGAATACTATTGGACTGACCTAAGTTAAGGAAACGAATTGTCGTTCCATCTCTGCCTTGGTAACACTGGGAAAGAACTTCGCCATGAAGCTCTCCGTGAAAGTAGCCCACTCAATGGGCCTCGCAATCCTTTCAATCTCAGCCCGCCACTAGATATAGGCGAGATCTGTTAGGTTTCAATGGCAAACACATATTGAATACACATCGGAAAAATTACAAAAAAATATTGAAACCTAGCCATGGATCCATGCGAAAACCATAAATCGTGTTTAGGGATTATACCTTATGGATGGATATGCTGTTTCCAAGATATGTCGATCACAGCACTGCAATGTGGCAGTGCCTTTAAGGAATCCACACAAATGGATCAAAACCAAGGGGCCCATTGAGTGGCCCATTGACTCATTTGAGCATGGTCATGCATTTTGTAGTCTCACTCAACCAAGGGGCCCATGGATACCACTCCTGTTATGTAAGAGGGATAAATCCTATTTAAGTCACTCACATCCCTCCGCATGATTTGTAGTATATCCAATAATCGACTTTATAATCACCTTATTACAAGCAGCGTTTAACGACATTAAAATATATAACTTCTCATGTAGGAAACCATAGTGACTTCAAGTCAAAGGACTACATACACCGTGGTCACTGTGAGAACCGCTTATAACACTCACGTAACGATCCATGCAGCGTTCTCGTGGTGGGTCAGTCCAGTACATTATTACTCTAATATGTACCCATGTGAAGACTTGATATCTCATATCCATGATCCGTGAGATATGGTCATCAGTCTACGCACATACTAGTCTCTATGCATTATTGAATTCACAATAGTACTTGACTAGGAATATTTAAAAATAGTGTTCTAATTACAACCAATAGAATCTCACAATCAAGTCATGCACTTGATATCCCATGCTATTGAACATATTATTCTAAGGACTTTATTATACTCATTTAATCACAATAAACAATACAATAAATGAAATGCCTCATATATGAAATAAATATCATAATGCAAATGTAAATACACAACTAGCTTCTAGGGCATACACCAACAGGATCCACCAGCTGGATGTTAACCACATCCACACAATCAACATAAGCAACTCTAGCAGCAATCAACAGTTGCTTCGTTCGGATAAGCCATTGCTCGGCCTCCAGCAGCGACTCAGTGCTCGAAAACTTATCGGGTGCAGTCTCATAAAATCTACCATTGTGTCGGGCCTTGGTGGCAGTGGCCCACGTGCAGTTAAAGCGGCAGCTCGATTGGCCGCCTCCAATGTGGCCCTCATCAATTCATTGTGCTCCTGCTGAAGAGCCATCATCTGCTGCATCGTCTAAATAATAGCAGCATTATCTAGCTTCTCATCCCTCGGACGGGACGTGTAAGAACCTTCGCGAGCCATAGCCTGAAACAGTATCAAATATGGCCAGTACCCAGATTATATGTAAGTTATTATATGTTCATGTGATCAATGTGGTGTGTATATTAATGAGCTAACCTTGCTAGAGTCAAACCTAACTAACATATTAGCCAAATATGACTAACACATTAGCCAAACCTGGGCTCTGATACCTCTGAAAACCTGTCACGCCTCGTTTCCCAAAATACGGAAATACGAGTACGTAACGAAGACTTAGCGAATGATGTAAACATCATCCATAAGTTGTACCAATCTAACTCAACAATATGAACAACAAACACAACCACGCAAGAGAATATAATCACATGAACCAAAGAACAACTTCAATAATGATGATATCATCCAAAACATATTATCCAATATAATATCCAATATCTGGGAAAAACAAACTCCGGGTCAACACGACCCAAAACAATGTATAATATCAATGAAAAAGTTCAAAGGAAAGAAATATAGCATAAAATAATTCAAGCAGTGAAATCTTCAACTCAATCTTCTAAAATCGTTGCTCACTAATTCCTTCTGGTATTGTTCCTTTGGTACATGTAAACTCGTGATCTAAAAAAAGAGAAAATAATGTCCTTTGATCAAATCATAGACATCAAGTAGTGGAAAACATGGAACGATAAGAAAAATGGTGTATCAAAAATAATGGATGGGATCAAAGTCAAGAACAAAATCAAGGATTGGTAATAAAGTCTATTGGAATTGGCTCTGTATCAATGGAATCTCATTTAGTCATGCATTAATTAATAATTTCAATTTAAGTTCTATATTGATGACTGTATATGGGGTCAAGCATAAAATGTCAAATGTGGGTTATTAAACATTTTATTAACCTATCTAGTGCATGTACTACTGCGTCCCATTCCACAGGTTCGGCACAAGCAACCAAGTGAATGTTTTAGACTATGATGGTGAATTCACGAATCGTGTACTCGGCGTCGATAATGATAATTTTCAATCAATGATTAACAATTAATCATTTGCAATCATTATTCCATATTCTAATTAATCCATGTTAACAATAAGGCCTTTACCGAGTATAGTTTTCGATTGTTCACTACCAAGTCAACCCATAATACCCCGGCTTGTTAATATTTTATTTTATAATATATGAGTATGCATGAAGGTGTCAAGGTTGTATCATGCTAGGTGTGACTAGTTCTACTCGTTACAGACAAAGCAAGAAGTATATATATTAAATCAACACAATTCATACAATTTGGACAACAAGATGTTACTGTACAAAAACAGATATTCCCGCTGCCACAAAAAAGAAAATCTAGATTCGTCAGAAGTTATAGAAACTAGACACTCTTCCAGTTCCAGTGCACATACATACGACATATAAATATTATAGAAATTAGGTTCCAATTCCTATTCTTTCCAGATTACATAGTCAGGCAGCAGGTTATAGATTGAATTCACACACATGTATCAGATCAGAAATCTTATCAATTAAATCTACTAAAAATCCAGGGTGATTTCTAAGCATGTCTAGTCTCATCCATATTAATTTCATATTTTAATTTTAATGTTATCATATCCTATTTATTAGTAAATCAAGGTAATTCACATAAAATTGTGAACCTGGAAATTCAGACACAGCAGTACTAAAAGACTGATATCTAGCAGATTATAACTCAGAATTCAATTCCGTCGAATGTTCTGAAAATAGAATTATGGGACTACCAAAGTTCTTTCAAATTACTACAGCAACATGTTCGAATTTCTGAAACAAAAAGAAACAAATAGCAGGCCAGAAAATAATTTAATATGAATAGACAATAATTTCATCATACATGCATATAATTCATGATAATTAATAAACAAAGTGATATTTGATGATTAACATGCAATTTTCTAGATTTATGATGCAATTTACAATCATGGCAATTAATTCATCAAATCAATTTTAATCGGAAAGATTCAATTCATCAAATAACTCTATAACATGGATCTAGTTATTTTTATGTCTTTCGTGCATATGCAATGTGCAATAGGAACTAGGGTTCGAATCAAAGATAAAGGTACGAAGTCAAGGATATCTCGGGTTAGCTCGTGTAAACCTTCAATATACTCAACGAAAGATGAATAGTCAAATTAATATGATAGTTGAAGATGATTTACTTGTGGGGATCAACAAAATTCTTGAACAAAAATAACCAAACTAGTTCAAGAGAGATACTTGCCTTTTAGATGATTAACCTAAATATTATAGAATAACGGGATGAGAATCCCGACGGCAACAACACATGCGATCGAACGGGCGGAGCACGTGCAAACACAGAATGGCAAAAAGCAAATCCCCCTCGCCCGAACACCAAACAACAACTTCCCCTCTCCCGAACAGCAAACAGTGGCAAGGATAGAGAAAGGGCAGCGGGGACAGCGGCTCGACGGTGGGGCTAGCCAGCTACTGGGACGAGGGTGCACTACAAGGAATTTGACATATAGTGACAGCAAAAATTCGTGGGTAAAAGGCGGAAAACCGTAGGTATAGCCCGTAAAACCTATACCAACGGACATATTTTTCCGTAGTTTTTAATTATTTATACTCACGACACAATGCCGTCACTATAGCCTATAGCGATGATTTTTTCACCAGTTGGACAAAACCTCGGTGTTATACCCACGGTTTCGTATCCCTTGGTATAGGTTTTAAGGACACCTCTTGCTTTCCTATACCAACGGTTGAAACTCCATTGCTATAGGTTTTAGCGATGGTTTTCGCATCCAAATTTTTGAATATATACCCACCGTATTTATTCCGTTGGTATAGTTCTTTTTGTGTGGTCCGTTGGTATAGGTTTTAGTGACATTTTTTACACATACACCCACGAATTTTAGGGATAGGTCATAATTTGCTCTATACACAATTTTTTCTTATTAATTACGCTCATGATAATTTAATATTTTCTTTTATAATATTAATCCAATTATAAAATAAATACACAATAGAATAAATAAATGTGTTCATGAAACAAAATTAAATAAAATTAAACTTCAATTTCATTAAAAATTATTGAAGTATTACAAGCATGTTAAATTACAAAATAGTTAAAATGTCAACCTAAGAGTACTGATATATAATAAACATATAAAGTCTTATAACAATCTCATCCGCTTAATTTCTAAGTTTGCTCAATCAAGAGAAAATTAGCTTTTAATCTTCACCTGCAAGTAACAAAAAGAACAAATGAATAATAGCATAATTCAACATAAAAAATATTAACAACTTTAGTAAGAATTAGTTAATACTAAGTAGATACCATCTTCAGTATCTTCATTAGGGTCTGGATTTAGAGAATTCGTATGGTCACGGGCACTAGAAGCATCTGTAACCTATTAAAAATAAAATACAACTTATAGACTCTTCTTAATAGATATTTTCATCATTCATTAGAGAAAAAAATGTACCGCTCAAACAAAAATTAAAATAAAATATTAAATGAGAAGTGCATTGCAACTACTGGCAGAACACAGCCAACCTAAGAAAGTCAAAATATGTATAAAATTAATGTAAAAGGAACAATGATCTTAGTCGAACACCATAAAAAGTTCCTGAAGCGGAAATCAAATAAACTCATACAGGATGCTGAAACTTCTTTACATTTATGCACCAAAAACACCAAAAAAACTAGGCACAATTGAACCATACAACATATGGCGGTAACGGTGGGGGAGAGTATGGCTGCTCGGGCTCCTGACAAATTCGAGTTCCTCAAATTAAACACTATAAATCTCAAATTTCAAAAGATGTTATGTTTTTAAAATTTGTACTATCAGAGAAACATGAATCAAAAGGAAGAAAAACATATAAAACATATTTAGTATATGAACAAAATCATATCAATATATATAATTGTTAGGGAGAGATCCTGGTAAACCAACAAGAAAACTGCAACAAGTCTAAACCAACAAGAAAACTGCAATAAGTCACTGCTACAGGCCCTAAATTAGTGACATAGAAAGATCGGCAATAGATAATCTAATTGGGCTCATCCGGCCATAACAATTAAGCTTAAACCCAACCCAATAAGAAACATGCTTAACAGCTGACACCAAACCCAGCTCAAAATGGAATAGCTTGCCCCAATCTTGGTTAAGAATGGCGGGTTCAAGGAGGGCTATGAGGTTGAGAAAGAATGTGTAGAATGACAATCATTCTAAGGACAGATTTTGACTTATATCACAAAATTTGGAGTTCTAATTGATTTTGGCATTTGTTATGAGACGAAATAGAAAAAAACTGGTATGAGACTCACAAGGAAAATGCCCTTTATATGTGAACAAAAGTTGAAACAGTATTTAATAGAGTAGGATAAACTTACAGAAAGGTGAACACCCTTTTCTTGACAAATAGCACGAAGCTTGGTTTGCTGCCAACAAGAGTGGCATTCCACCTAGATGACAGCAGGAGGAATACGAGCAATACTGCAATAGCAAGCACATCCGCCAACTTCTTTGAAGAGAAATTACTCACACTAATGGCTCTAGCTTTACCTAAATTGTGCAATTTCTCCATAGCTCCCCAGGTGCTAGGCAAATCGAGTGGAAGAATGATCTCAGGCTTGATACTACTACCTTTTGTAACTCGAACTGGCCAATGAATCTTCAAGAAATATTCAAAAAGGTAGGTTATAGAAATAATTGTATGGCATTATAACCATTAGAAAAACTTAATTATCAAAACTACTTGCAAGTTAAGAAGCACAAACAAGTGTGATATGAAACTAACATACTGTATCAAAATAGGTAAACTTGTGTCATAGACACGCATCCAATGCATGTCCAAAAAGATACAACTGATACAACTTATGAAATAGATGCGTCGATGTTTCATAAGTTTCAATTAACCAAGAAGAAATAGTTAATAAGTACTTTATAACCCTAACTAGCTACCATGAAAGAAAATGCATAGAAACTGCAAGTTAGAAGCTTACAAGGTAAAGATCTACATAATCAACATCCAACTCCTTCAAAGTCAAATCCATTGCCAGTGTGACATCTTCAGGTGCATGATCATCACACCTGCAATATGATTTTGCATACTGTTAAAAATTATTACACTGTAACAGAATATTTTCTGAAATTATATCTCCAAAATGTATTATTTATCTGAATGCTCAAAACCAAAAGTGAATCCAACCATAGCTTCGAGGTGATAAACAAATCTTCACGCTTCACTAACCCTAAGCCTTGTCCCATTAAAATGGGGTCGACTAAGGAGTCAAGGCTCCTAGAAGAACTGACAAAGATTTATGGCCGGTCCCTCTCTAACTAATGCCAAAAGTCCAAAATTATGATAAGGGAGGGTGCAAGTTAACATAGTTCTAGAACGACCACTTTTCATCCTCCAAATTATCCAAAACTAAGAAAGTTAATCTAAAAGAATGAGAAATATGACAATTTGCTATAGGAAATGTAATCCAACTCTAAGTCACATGTAAGCCAAGAGCCAAACATAATGAGCAAAGGTACAGTTTGCAAAACTAGAAACTTGTAAGAGTCAAAGATTTCTTGCAATTTAGGGATAGTAGAAATGGTGCAAAAAAACATATTCAAGTCTCTGATACTACACAGGTTTCATGATTTCATCCAAACTATATCCAATTATATTTGAACAAATAAAAGGATATATAATAATTTGTATATTTGGTCTAGGATAGAGTCAAATGTAGATATATATCACACCCAACTCATACTAAAACGGTAAGAAAAATAAAATACTGAATCCACATGAGGTTGGCAAACAATCTAAACACGACAACCCCAGTCAGGGTTCCGAGAAGTCCCTCTGCTTGGCAATTTTTGGACCAAATGTAGCGGAAACTAATTCAAGTGTCTAAAACTTGATAAACAGAAAAAGGAGAATTAATCTAGCTAACTAAATGGTCTTATATCATCGAGTTTAACATCAGACTTAACCTTACAACAACTGATATATTGTTCTCCATCGGGTATAATAATTTGTTCAATCATTCACTGCAATTTTTTTTTGGATAAATATTCACTGCTTATATAATTCATCGTTAATCATACAACGAAGAACAATGAACAAAATATAACAATTTTACCTCTTTCTCGTTATTGTAAGCTCGAGCGCAGTCAATGTGCCTATATCCAGCCTGCGTACCAAACAAAACAAAATTTCGTATTTCTTGAAAAACAAACAAACAAAATAATATTTAAGAAGGAAAAAAAACAAAGAAACCCTATAGGTGTCCGTTGAATTGTATAACCAACATATCGCATAGTTAAATAGTTAATAGCGAAGTCAAAATCACACATACCACAATAGAATCACCTACGACTTCACTTATTGAAGGAAGTGTTATCTTGACATTGTAAAGACTAATATCCCAATTTATCTTCTTGCGAATAACAGAAATGTACCTACATTCAGAAGTCATTAAAAAGATATAGAATAACAACTGTATAATAGAAAGCACAAGAAATGATATTAGCAAAATAGAAAACTTACTCAGTTGATATTAGCCTTAGAATTACTAATTCCATTGAGAGCGAGCAATACCTACAATGGAATGATAAATATATTAATAAACAACATCACCACCTGCTAGTTAATTTTCTTTCTTGACTTGGCCATGAAGTTCTCTACATGTACTAAAGCAACAGCATAATCCAATAAGAAACAGAAGTCATCACCCCCGGCCATCAATAAATTATGAATAAGAAACCTTTAGATTGATTCCCAATTTCCTACCAAAGATAACAGAATTTTTATCTAACCCATAATGCATACAAAGAGAGAGAGGCAACCGCAGACAGCGCCCGCCGCCTGAGCGTCGAACACGGGTCCTGAAGTCGATGTCTCGCCTAACCCAATGTCGAAGTCGTCTAGACTCAAGTCGTCGATGAGGGGATCGAAGTTGAAGGCAGCAGCGTCGATGTGGGGGTCGTCGATGAGGAGGATGAGGGATCGAAGTCAGCAGCACCTGGACGAGCGCCGCCGCCAGAGCTAGGGTTTGAGACCTTTGGGTAATTTTTTTAGAAAATATGAAGAAGGGGAACTGAAAAATCTGATTTGGAGTAGATGAGAGAGAGGGTAATGATTTAGATTTGGGCTTATATTAAAAAAAAATAGTGGGGGACTATACCCACAGTATTTTACCCCGTCAGGAAAATTTATAGTTACGGATTAAAAGCTCTAAAGTTATAGCATACCTATACCCACAGTTCACTACACGTCTGTAGGTATATGATGTCTATACCCACGGTTTTAGTGACCGTCACTACAAATGTCCGTTGGTATATATCAAAATCCTTGTAGTGGTGGTGGTCGACTGAGCGAAGGAAGGCTCAAGTGACGGTCGACGGGGCAATTGTTGATGGACGGCGGCAACTCGATGATGTCCTATGTTTTGGAATAAAACATTGGTAGGGAGGAGATGGCGGGGGTGATGGGTTTCGATCGAGGGTGGTGGAAACCAGACGACGGGTAAGACAATGAGATGGTGGGCAAAGGACAGCACAACGGTTGTAGAGATGGGTTGACGAGGATGAAGGGGGTTCTTCGGTGGTTGGATGAAAGGCGACGAAGAGGGCGGGATGATGTGATGTTGTGGTGGTGGACTGGGCGAACGAGGATGGTGGATGTCGAGTGTGGTCGAAGGAGGGCGGACGAAGGCTTGGGCTTCGATGGGTTTGTGTGAAATAGAGGATGAGGGTGAAGTTTCGGAGAGAGAGTGGCGGGAGGGGATAGAGAGAGAGGGGGAATATAAAATTAGGGTTATTAAATAATTATGGTTAAAGGGGTATTTATATGGGGTATTAAGATGTTGGGTTTTGGGTTGCGGGTTAACGGGTTAAAGGGTATGGGTTTAGGATCCAAAAGAGAAAAATAGACAGAAATAAATAGGATATGAATATAATGGATCAATATAAAACCAAAACACAAAATAATAAAATTAGTAGCGAGCCAAAAATTAGGGTTCAAGCCAAAAAGATTACAAAATGATCAAAAGAGAATAAATGAGCTCAAAGAAAAAGAAAAATTCATTATCTAAAAGAGATTTAAATACAATAATCAAGAAGGTTACAATAAAATCTAAAAAAATCTAAAGATTGTAACCCCTATTTTTTTTTATAGATTTTATTGTAACTTTCTTGATTACAATATAAGTTATGACCTCTTTCCCTCAGGGAGAGTTTTGTAAGGCTTCCTGAAAGATTTTGCAAAAAGACCAATTTGCAACCTTCTATAATTTAGCCATACACCTGGTAGTAGGAAACGAGTTAGGTTGTTGTTGCCTGTACTGAAGTGCTACTAGTTATTCCAGAAGTATCCCTTGGATGAAGCTCTCTTGAAGAGCATAGTAATCTTATGATGTGAGGAATGTAAAAGGAGCACTGAAATCGGGGTGCATACCAGAGATATTTTATCTACATGTAGTGACTGGTACAAACCAGCTCAAAGAGGCTCAACTAAGTCGGAAGCATGTTGAACCCTTTTGTTTGATTTTTATGGTATCCTTAGAAACCTCTCCCTTCTCTTGATTTCATACATATTGTTTCAAGCCTTAAAAAAAAGAGTGGATAATAATAATAGTTCCAATCATGAGTTAATTCATGAATTAATAACCAACTATCAAGGAAGTGATAGAATGTGAGTTTTATGTTTATTATCCTCAAAGTTTAACAAGCTCAGTTGATTTTTATGAGTTTAAAATATTTTTCTTAGCATACAGCAAGTAATAATTATATCAATAAATCAAATTAATCATGGACAAACTAGTAATATAAATGTTCAAATAATTGATGACTTAACTTTTTATGAAAGATCTTTATTATTTTATGAAAATAGAGAGTTTAGTAATTATATATGGAGGCCTACAACAACATATAGACAATATCTTGAAGAAAACGAACATATAGAAGAAGAAAACGAACATAGGGAAGAACCCCAATATGATAGTGATGGTGAATTATCATAAATAGAATCAGAAGCTATGAGAGATTTTGAAGTTATGCTTGACTATTTGGGAGAATAATAATGTATGTTATTTTCAAGAATATTATTTTATAGATGGATATCATTTTTGAAGTTTTTGATACTATTTTGTTTTCGTTTAAAAGTTATCACAACTATTTCGCTATTTTACGCTTCGCATCCTAGTTAGTATCAAAGCCTTGTTTCTAAGTAAATATCACTTACCTGGTTTTCTCAAAATATTTAGTAAAGTATAAGTAGTCAAAAAGTTAATTCAAAAGATCAAATAAAAATATATTGCAAAACAAAATTTTAAAATTACAGAAATGTCACACATCATATAGAAAATATTATAGAATAGGAAGTATGGAAATTTATTTGAAACCCAGCCCTTATTTGTAAATAGTTTGGAGATTGGCCCATTGTGCAAAAATTTTCAAAAAAGTAGCCCATATCTCTAATTAACTCTTCAAGAACTAAGGTAACATACCATAACTGTACTATATGACAACTCAAGCTTCTTTACATTAGGCATGCCACCTAGGACCTTCTTGATATTGCATTCTCCACTAGTTTCATTCATCAAGACTTGAACTATCCTTAGAAGCTTAAAGTCTAGCTACCTCAAGGACCGGAGCAATTATGATGGAAAAATCATCAAGAAAATTCACCTCCACCAATCTAAGCAATCGGTGATTAGAAGCAACAATATCAACGCATATGCGGGAGCCGGCATTGGTGATGGGGAGACAGCAGAGGATCTCGTCGTTGAATTTGTCGGGGAGATCGGTTAGGTATCTGATAGGCGCTATCATCATCTCTTTTGTCTTCTTCATTGTCTTCAAATCAACGACGATGATTTGAGATCGGTGGTGAGGGTAGGAGATGAATGGATTTAAGTAGGGTGAGAGGATTTGGGTGATCTTAAAGGAAAGGAAAGGAAATAATTTTTTTAAATATTATTTTTAGACCTCTCTAGCATCCTCCTCAACCAAAACTAGGAATATAGAATAAAAAATGTCAACCCACACAAAGAGACTCCTCTTTGTAGCACAATCGGCATATACATTCTCCTCTCAATAAATATGTGTTTATCTCACCAATATTCATATCTTTAAACATAAGATATCCTGAGAAATTGGGTCATAACCACTATATGTACGGATCTAATCCATAATCGACTCCGAGTATCTGTCAACAAGAATAGGTAAACATGATAAAACATATGGAAGACCCTAAGAGCCATCCACAAACCCTTACATAGATAGATATTAAGACAACTGATCCCCCACCAACTAACAACGATCTACCACATCAATTTCGATAGACAAAACCGTAACCATTAGAATTTCCCTCCAAATAAAATGGAATATGAACATCTTTCGAGTGTAAAATGGGCCAAAATTGAGCCTTTGCAATTTAACCCGAGTTGGAGTCATAAGAGCATCCACAATGGTTTCTTATTTTCTCATTTTTGTCATTTTTTGAGAATTGAATGCTTGCAACGATTTTCTATTTTGCCAATGAACAACCGCTTCTTATATTTGAGAAATGATCTGAGAATTCTCAAAATCTAGAGGACGGAAGATGTTGTTCAGTCCCATGATTTTTTTAAATAGGATCGGACGAAACAAGCTATTTCGTCCATGAATTTATTTATTTTGAAGTACCGGACGGGACATGTTGTTCCGTCCAGAAAAAAAGTTCGAAATAGGGGATTGGACGGGACGTGTTGTCCCATCTGAAACCCAAATTTGGCCAAATGTTTGAAGATGTCCCTATCAGCCCAGGTTTTCATGTTAATTTAAGGCACTAATCACTTTTATCACTAATTTAATAATGGTTTAGTATTATTTTAATCACTAATTAATTAACTAATGACTATTTAATAACTAACACTATTTTAATTTTACTAAAAATTACAAAAATACCACTCAAACGGAACAACATGTTTCGTCTGATAAAAAAAAAGTCTTTCTCAAAATTTAGCAAATGAACCAGTGTAGTGATTTTCAAATTTGTCATTTTTCATTTTGCCATTTTGCCAAAAAAAATAGAAAATACCATTCTGGATGCTCTAATTCCACCAAGTATTTTTAGCCTAAGTCGTAATTTCTTTGGGCTCTATAACGATTTTTTTCGAAAATCTTTAATATTATAATTGGAAAAGACCTTAGTGTCAATATATCAATGCGTGCAACGCACGTACATCACTAATATGAAGGAGGTTTCAGGTTCGAGTCCCCTTATGTCAGAGTTTGAATTTAAAGAAATATTAAAACGTGCATCGTACGTGTAAATTATGAAGGAGGTTTTAGGTTCAAGTCCTCACTATGTCAAAGTTTTTATTTAAAAAAATATTAAGACGTGCATTGCACATGCAGATTACTAGTGAAATTAAAGTAAAAGCCGCCTTTTTAGTTTTCATATGTGCGGTCGTCGCCTTGCTGAAATATGTCTACATTATATCTATATCTTATACTAATAGGCGAGAGAGTCTACCCCCTCTCTCCTTTCTCTATTTTGAAATAGAGAAAAGAGAGGAAAAGTAGGGATGCACGATGCATGATTTTTATTAAAAAAAAAAACAAAAACAAAATAAAAACGTCAATCCCTCAAACATAATATCTTCCCCTCTCACTTTCCTAATCTCACAAAATCTCACGGCTCTTCTCAAACCCACCCTTATCCCTACTCCCACACCTGCCCCCCAACAGCTATAGTAATATTCAATTGTATAACATTATGGTTTGACAGTGATTTTATAAACTATCTGCTTATGTGAGGATGATAATGAACATTTCAGTAATTACAATAGGAATGATGTTCATAAGTTTCTCCCAATTCTCTCACATTTTTTGGGAGTTCTATTGTAACTCCCGTTTCTGCTTATACGTATTTTTCATATATTTGCTGTATTTCGACTCTCTATAAATTCTTTTCCGCTCTTAAATTTATTTTTATTTTAAATTCATTTTGGATTTCTTATTCAAAGTCTCTTCTAATCATCAACTGTATTCATAACTATTTTTCAAATGATTATATATTTTAACACAAATCTTATTATATTCTATAGGTTTACATAATTTTTTTTATTTGATTAATTATTTAGATTTTAACCCAAATCAAGTCTAATCTTATTATTTTGATTAATTATTAAGTGTGAAACCATATACTCTATTTTGTTTTATTTAATTATTTAATGTTTACTATTAGTCATTTAAATAATGTACAAGCCCAACTTAACTCATTCTATAATCTTATTATTGAATTATTTAGTAATATATGTGTTAAACCCAAATCCTATTTTGTTATATAATAATAATAATAATAATAATAATAATAATAATAATAATAATAATAATAATAATAATAATAATAATAATTATTATTATTATTAATTTTTTTTATAAAAGCCCAAAACCCATACTATTAAAGTCCATTGATTATTTTATTTTATTTAATGTTGAGCCCAACTATTGAGTTCAGCCCAATTCCACCCTAACAAATTCCCTATTTGTCTCCTTACAATCCCATAATCAGATCAAACCCCTTAATCTCCACTAACTTCTCAATCCCCACTATTTCCTCCTAACCACTCATCTTCACGTATCCCTTAATCCCCTGATTTTCACTTATCTTTAGCTGATCCCTTAATCCCCTCATTAATTAGCCTAAACCCTAATCCTAATCTTAATCTATCTCTTTATCAGCCGCCTAATCCCCTACCCCTCATCTTCTTCCTCGTTACTGCCTCCCCGACAACCGAAACCCAAGCTCTCCATTACCATCAACCCCGACTGGTACCCTTCCTCCTCGCTAACATCGCGCGCAACCGAAGTTCCTCCCCCGAGTACTGAAAATCAAACCAACCCCAACCATCTTCATCTCTGTCCTCCACCTTCGCCGCACCGAGTCCCACTCCACCGCACTCAGCCCCGACAAATAGCCAAAGCTTATCATCTCCAGCACCACCGCTCGACCTTGCTGCTCCCAAGCACCTACACCTCAACCCCGCTCTCATTTCCTCATCATCTTCAACCTCTAACCACCAACTGAAGCCCACTGCACCACCTGAGCACCAACCCTAAGAACCACCTCCACCCACCGTGCAACCCCGAGCACCATCCCCCTCGTCCTCCAGTCGACCCTGCATCCTTGTACTCCCAAGTCCACTGCTGCCCAATCGCAACTCTCCGCCTTCCTGCTGACCTCCGTCAGTCTCCCCCGACAGTGACCACTCGAGGTCACCCTTGCTGCTGCCTTCCGCCGCAGCCACTGACTGCCATGAGACCCTGAACAACAAAATTGTTGTTGTTAATGCTGTGTGTTGTTGTCCCGATGTCATGAACTTTCGTCGTAGTTGTTGCTGCATCTTGTTGTATTATAGTTGCTCTTTTGTTAGTCATCCCATCGCAATCATCTCGCAAAAGGCAAGTCTCTCTTGAACCGACTCATTTTTTTGGTTTAAGAAATATGTTTGATCTTCGCAAGTATTTCCTATTTCGTTATCGTATTTTATTTGCTTAATACCTTTTAAAGAAGCTATTACGGATTCATCGGCGAAACCAAATAGTAGTTTTCGTTTTGTGTCATCCCCTTGACTCAAACCCAAGCCTTGTTATACATCTTCATATGCATGCACTACATGAATACAAACTAGAAACATGTTATATAGAAAAATGATGATTCAAATGCTTTTTGATTGGATATGATGTTATAACTAGATTCATGAATTTAATGCTATGTTGATGATAATATTGTCTTGTTAACAGTAGAATTCCACCCCAATAATTGAGTATAATTTCTAATTAATTATTGCTATAAAGTTATATGCTTGTGTATCTCGTTTGTTGTTAATTAATAATACTTGACTTGCTGGCCTTGCTGCTTACCCCATGTTGTAGTGAATTTTTGACCTAGTTTCTGTTATAATTAAGTGAAACCTTGTAAACAACATTTGTATCCCTTTGAATTTAGTTTCTAGTGCATTTGATATATCTGAATTCTGATTTGTAGAATGTAAGTTATCATATTTCTAACACTGCTAAGTCTAAATTTTTAGATTGTCGTTTACAATCATATCGACATGAATTGTTAATTAAAATAAGATGTTAACAGTAGAATTAAAACTTGACATTAAATAGATTATTACTAGACATGATTAGGAGTTGCTTTATAAATTTTATAAGATTTTTTAAATGAATTTACGGTCAACTTTTATATGCAAGAATTTAACCCTGACATGCTGCCTGAACATGAAACCAGTAAAAAATGAGATTATACACCTAGCTATTGTATTCATAATGTATCATGTGAATATGCGTTGGAACCGACAGGGAGTCTATTTTCTAGAACTCCTGACAGAACCTGATTTGCTTCCCCATAGTACTGGAAAAGTCGACTTTTTTACATCAACGTCTTACTATCCAGAATTGCGTCTTCATGTTTAATAGTAAATCCATTTAACTTTGCATTGAGTACTGAAAAATTTGACTTTTTTACATCAACGTCTTACTGTCCAAAATTGCGTCTTCATGTTTAATTGTAAATCCGTTTAAACTTTGCATTGCATTACATGTAACACCTCGAAAAATTGAGTTATAACAATTTTGCCCACGGGTGCTCAACACACGTATTTTGTACGGTTATGAGTAATAGTCGTAACGTATTTTCCGATGTATTTCTGTATTTCAATTATTTGTACATTTTTTGTCTCCTCAAAACTCATTTCAATCTTATTTTTAGCCAACTCAAACATTTATTTCAATTTTTGTATTTTTACGTATATTGCACGTGTTTTCAATACATGTGTCGATTACGTAAATTTTACCGTTACGCGAAGTATCCGTAACATTATCAAAATAAATATTTTTCGTATGTTATAATTCTGAGTATTTATAAACATTTTCCCGTTATGCATCGCACGTAAATTTTTATGTGCATTTTTATTTCTAAATTTTTCAAAAATGTCTTATACATTTTTATTCTCATTTTGTTTGTCACAGTTTTATTATTTATTTCTAATTAAAATCCATGGGCCTAAAATTTCTTTTAAAGCTTTAAAGCCCACAAAAATCATTTAAATGAAACCTACACACAACATGTCATGTAGAATACCAATTTTCATTCAATAAAAATAAAATATAAATTGTGTGTGAGTGCACGTAGAGTGCACGTGCACAAGTGTACACATGTGGAAAATCCAAAGGGTTGGCCGGCTGTGCATGGGGAGAAGGAGAGGTGAGTGGATGATTGATTGTCTTAAGTGGATAATTAATAGATTAGTAAGTAGTTAATTCCTTTAGTTGATCAATTACATTAATGTATATTTAATTAAATTCCCTAATTAACCTACCCAACCCCTCCCCTAGCTCTACACAACAAGAGAAAGAGAACAAAAAAGATTGTTGAGTGTGCTATTCTGCTGCCGAAGCATGCTTTGGTTGGGTTTCTTTTAGGCACGGTTTTCGAGGCGGCTTGGAAGCTTTTCTTGGAGTTCATTGCTAGGAGGATAATTTATTCCTCATATGGGTGGGTGATTTCTCATACTTTCTAAAAGTATGGAAGTATGCATGTGTAGATGAGTTTATGTTTGAATTGACAATTGGTATGAGTTTTCTAATTAAATTTTGTGTGATGCATGTCGTGATTATTAGCTATAAATTTTAGAAATATTGAATATGAAAATAAATGCATGCTAAATTTTCATTACAAGATTGTATGTTGTTGAATTGAGATTTTTTGAAAGGTTATTTGACACAAAAAAATAATTCATGATTAGACTATATGAAGTGTGCATATGAGTAAATAAAGTTGTAATTTGTGTACAAAAAATTGTGAAAGTATTAAGGAAAAATAATAAAAAATGATTAGGGATGAGAATTTCTAAGGGAAAGTATATATGTATTTGTGATGGTGGTTAAAATTCTTTAAATTTCAACATACAAAATACTAGATTGCTAAAAGTATTATGTGAGTTAATTTTGGAATAATTTTATGCTAATGTGGGTAAAATCGGTAAAGAAATATTTCAGGAAGTTTAGAAATGTATTTTTAAAATATTAATTTGGGAGAAAAGATTCGAAATTAAAATTTGTTCAAAGTGTGAATATCGAGATTAAACAGAGAGCAGAAATATAAAGAATTTAATCCATATATAATCATTTAAGAAGCTTTGGCTTGGTGGCTAGCATAAGCACCTTGTGTCACCACGTGTCACCTGGGGGTCTCTCTGGTTGTGGGTTTGAGCCAGGTATTTGGCTCTATTTTTTTAAAAATGAAGTCAGGGGTGTATTTGGGAATTTAATAAGGACAAAGAATTTATATGCACAATTGAGAGTTGGCCTAGTGGTTGGGCTTGGTGGTTGCTTGCTTGAGATCCCAGGTTCGAATTCGGCTCCCTCTTTTTATTATGTTTTCATTTTTTATTTTGAGACTTTTCAAGTCTTTAAAATTGGGAAAAATCATATAAATGTTTTAAAATATTAAGAGAACAATTGAGAATATTCTCTCACTGTTTTAAGTTATATTTTGGAAAAATAAAGATCATATTCATATATTAGATGAGATTTGAACTCAAGAAAAATATATATATGATTAAAGATGTTAAAAATTGGTTTAAAATAAATCAAAGGAAAATGATGAAATGAATTTCTAATGTTGAATTCCAAAGAGATTGTGTTTTAATCTTAATTAACTTTGTATGGAGAAAGTTTAGATGATTATGAAATAGCATTGTGAAAATGAATAGTTTGAGAGGTTACTTCTTGATGAATAAATAAGAATAAATGAAAATTTTGAATGAAATATGAATAAATTAAAATGAGAATAAGAATAATAAGGGTATGAGTACCCCATAATGTTAAACATTAAAAGATGTTGTATTTAGAGGCTTAGTGAGACCCACGTACCGGCAAGTGTTGAAAATGAATTATTGATTTGAGAAGTGGCCAATTTGGCCCGTCGTTCTCGGTAATTTTTGTGTAAGACCGGTAGGATGGGTAAGCTAGCTCTAGGTGTATTATTTATTCACGTTTAAATTTAAGGATAAGCACTAAGAGGAGATGTAATAAAACTTGGGCAAAGGTAAGTGGGTCGCCTTTTGATGCTGTTTGTTTCTGGGAGATATGTGGGTGCACCAGGTGTGAGTTCGGACTCAATTTGTAATGAGGGAAGAGTGTGGTACCGGACGGTGAGCGAGAGGCTCGCTTCGGCGCTTGAGGATCGGCTCGGATGGCCTCGCCTCGAGTACCTGCAGACGGTCCTGAAACACCGAGGTTTATCCTGGTGGCGGACCCTCCGACGATCTAGTCAGTCTCTGTGAGAGAGTAGTAGTAACTAGGGGAATTTAGGTGGCGAAGATTGATTACCTGAAAAGGTGGGTGAGGGTCTGGTATTTATAGGGAATCCCAACCGGGTTTGGATCCGCTTGGGGGCCGGGTCTGAGCCCGAAAGCCCATGGGCCTGACGTGGCAGGAGGCCCAGGGGGTTTAGGGCGGACGTGGCAGTGCCAAGAGTGGTATAGGGCTGACGTGGCAAAGCCCTAGGTGGTATTTGGAGCTGACATGGCTGATCATGGGGCTCCTGTGTCTCTGGGAGAATCGGATGGCCTGGGTTGCGCCAGGTCATCCTTATTCCATGCCAGGCTGGGCGGACGGCCCGTAAGGCTGTCGCGGATCGGAGGCCGAGGGCCATCGAGGCTCGTCAGATATGAGGAGACCAGTTCTGTGGGGGGTGAATTTACGGCTCGGTGCCGAGGCTGTAGTGGTCCGGGGCCGAGCCGGATTGTTTTTTCTTTTCGAGTGAGCCATCCTGGGCCTTGGCTGGGGCCCAGGCCATTTTTACCCTACCACACAAGCCCCCCACTCCTGCGGGGATGCGGGAGTTAGCCGTGGAGGAGTGTTTATGGTTGTGAAAATGGGATGGCGAATCGTTGGGCCTTCATGAGAAGGCTACCCTGGTGCTAGACCGAACCTCGAGCTGGCGAGGGTTTATGGGTCAGCAAGGGCGATGGCGAGCCGTTGAGCCTTCCTGAGAAGACTACCCTGGTGCTAGACCGAACCTCGAACTGGCGAGGGATTATGGGTCGGCAAGGGTGATGGCGAACCGTTGAGCCTTCCAGAGAAGACTACCCTGGTGCTAGACCGAACCTCGAGTTGGCGAGGGATTATGGGTCGGCAAGGGTGATAGCGAACCGTTGAGCCTTCTTGAGAAGACTACCCTGGTGCTAGACCGAACCTCGAGCTGGCGAGGGATTATGGGTCGGCAAGGGTGATGGCGAACCGTTGAGCCTTCCTGAGAAGACTACCCTGGTTCTAGACCGAACCTCGAGCTGGCGAGGGATTATGGGTCGGCAAGGGTGATGGCGAACTGTCGTGCCTTAAAAGGTTTGAGCGGGGCGGCCTGCTGTCTTCGCGGAGCATTGAAGGCGCTCCGGAATCTGTGTGATGTTTCCACTTCCTAGGGGCATTAATGGCGCCGCCTAATAAATGCATGGCGCTTAGGCTTTCGTCGTTTGGCTTTCCCAATGTCATAATGGCTTGTCTATGGGGGAGGTTATAAATATCCCTCTCCCCACAGCGGGTTTGATCACAGCAAGGGTGGCCTATCGGCCACCAGAGGTGTCTGCTTTGGCGGACGTCTGTCTCTTGCAAAATTTTGACCCTGAGAGCGTTGGACGGGTGGTCACTCTATTGCCTTGTTCTTCTCCTGTCCCTGATGGCCTCGATGTGAGTGTCAGGGTCGGGGGAGAACAAGGCAGGAGAGATGGCGGCCGTAGTCCGGGCTCGGGGGACAAGGTGCTGAAAGGCTTTAACCCTGGGAACCTCGGACTGGTGGTGACTTTGTCGTCCGGATCCTTTTTCGGGTCAGACAGCCTTGACACAGCTGTTTGCCCGAGAGAGATCAGGACGGGAGGGGTACCGACCGAATTTCGGACCTGGGGCTGAGGAGCCTCGGATAGATGGGTCGTCTCCGATCTCTGTCTTCCTTCTGGTGCTGACGGTTAATGATGGTTGTCAGCCCAAAGGAGTTAGAGATGGGAGGTTGGCCGATCTGCTTTCCGATAGGGTTCTAGGCGATGGTGGCTTTTCTCCCACCCTCGAACAGTTCGGGGTTTCGGCTGCCGAGGCCGTAAGCCCCGAGTTGTTCGCAGGTGAGAGGGGAGCCGACCGAGCCCTGGAGCCCGGGGCGCCTGTCTAAGGATGGCGCCTTAAATCTTTAAGCAAAAATTTTTCTCCGCTGAACGCTTCATCCGAACCGACCCCTGTATGGTCTCCAACCGGTGCTAGGTGACGTCAGCAGTGCCCGTTTCGAGGATGATGTGGCACATTTCTATTGGTGGCAGACGCGCGCTATTCGAGGAACAGTAATGCGAAAATCGAGGCGTCACCTCTCCCTCTATAAATATCCCCCCCTCTTCCCTATTTCGTTCATTTCCCTCCTGCTGCCTTCTTAAAAAGAAATCAAACACTTCAGCATTCGGCTTGACTGTTTAGCGGCACTGGCTCGTCAGTCCGAGGCAACCCAAAGGTTAGTTTGTAAGTTTCTTTTGTTAGGCACAGATGGCTAGGGCTCAGTCTGGCTCTTCTGCGTCGACGTCGAGAGGGGAAAGGAACCCAGTCTCAAAATCGACTTCGTGGGAGGAGCCAGTGTGCGAGGAGGAGTCGGTACATGAAGTGAAGCCTTCCGATTCGACTTCGTGGGAGGAGCCAGTTTGCGAGGAGGAGCCGGTATACAATGTGAGGCCGTTACGCTCCCGGAATCCTTTCGTGGTGGAGAGTAGTGAATCTGAGGAGGCAAGTGACAGCTCTGACGTTGTGGAGATAGTGGGTACGGATTCCGAGGGGGAAGATAGTGAAGGAGAAGTTGAAGTAGCCAAGGCTCAGACTAGAGGCAGAGGGAGGGGCTCCAAGGTTCGGGGGGTAGGTTCTTCTTCCACGCCAGCCGGCCTTGGGCGTTTATCTACTCCCTCGCAGGAGAAGGTTCGGAAGAAGAGGGTGCCGAGAAAGAAAGGGATCAAGGCCAAGGGTTCGAGCAAGGTGCCCGTTGTTCGGAACCTTCTAACGGGGTCTCCAGCGTAGCCGGACCACTTTCGGCGGTACCCCGATGATCTTTCTGACACGGTGCTATTTGGGGTCCAACCTTCTTCGCCGAGTCGGAAGATAGTGAAGATGGATTCGATTCCGACGATACTGGAAGATGGTGACTTGGACGTTGCACGGTCGCATTTCCACATCGGGCCGGAGTATGAATTGATGCTGCTGAGCCCGAGCCTTCATCCCACCGATCCTCTGCCGGACTGGTGCTGCGTCTTCCCTGTAGATGCTTTCGGCTCCGTACTAAGGCTGCCGATGCATCCGTTCATCAAGGAGGTGCTCAACTGGGCGAAGCTAGCCCCGATGCAGTATGGGTCGAATTCGTGGAAGCAGATCATCTGCTTTGTTCTGCTCTGCGAGGAGCAGAAGGTACCCCTCCGGATGAATGTTTTCCGAGCGATGTTGGGGATCAGCTCGTCGGGAGAGTCAGAGGGGGTATACTATATCTCCCCTCGGGGTAAGGGGAAGGTGGTTCACGGCCATCCGGACTCAATTAAAGAGTGGAAGCGGAAGTACCTTGTGATCCGGAGCGAGGGGCTTTGGGACATCCCCACTCGGTGGAATTATTACAAGCCTCAGTTCAAAGCGCCGAGGCCGAGGGATATGTCTGCTGAAGATTGGGGGTTTGTTGGGCATCTGCGGCTGTCGCATAGCATCAGCTGGCCGAAGGTGACGGAGGGTCACCTGGCCAGCGCCGGACTGAGCCCTGCCGTGTCTTGTATGTAGTTGTTCCTTTCTTGTTTTACTGTTCTTTTGCGCTCATTGTTCTTAATGGATCTTTTCGCAGGTATGGATCCAGAATCAATCAAGGCAAAGAGGCTCGCCATGAAGAAGCAGAAGGCCGAGGCGAAGGGGGACGCGATGAGGACGAGGGGGTCGTCCCAGGTGGTCTCCGAGGCCCAAGACGAGCCTCCGGCCAAGAGGACACGCTCGGAGACAGGCAAGGTGGTGGTTGCTCGGAAGAGCTCGGACCAGGGCAAGGCAGCTGATCTTGATAAGGGGAAGGGTCCCCTTGTGGGGTCAGAGGTAGAGGAGAGGTTGCGGCGACCGTGGGTGCCGGCTTGGTCGATCCGTGAGGGTGACAGCTTAACCCGAGGGCGCCAGGCCGGCGAGGTGGCGGATAAGCTGGCGACCCCCCGGGACCGCACGGAGATGAATGCCGAGACCCTGGAGGATGCGTACACGCGCCTCGCGCAGGCTAATGTGCTGGTAAGTCTGCCGACCCCGCTTGCCTTATGATTACGTCGTAAAGGAGGTTTTCTTAGTAGTGCTTGGTTACTGCAGGCGACCGTGCAGGGGGCCCACGTGAGAGGCCTTTATGAGTCGGCCTTGGAGCGGGAGCGAGACCGGGCTGACAAGGCCTTGCAGGAGATGAAGGAGATGAAGATAGAGCTCGAAGGCTCGCATAAGAGGGAGCAGGAGATGAAGACCGAGTTCGACGCCAAGGAGGCGAAATGGGGGAAGAAGATGGCGGCTCTGAAGAAGAAGTTCGCGAAGGAGAAGGAGGAGTTGACGGAGGCGGGTCAGAACCTGGTGATCAAAGCCCAGGACGAGTGCTATGCGAAGGCCCTCAGTCATGTGAGGCACTTCTACCCGACCATCGACCTGTCCAACTTCGACTACGACATGGAGGTCGAGGGGACACCGAAGACCCCTAATGAAGAAGGGCCCGTTGATGGCATGGCTGCCGACCTCCCCGTGAACCCGGCCGAGGCTGAGGTGGGAAAATAAGTTGTATAGTTTTGTCTTTCTTTTTCCATCTCTCGATTGTATTTGCCTACCGCAGACTGGCCACCGCATTTTTTGTATGAAGTAATTCCATTTATAAAAGAGGATTTTTGATTGGCCAAGTCTTTTGTACTCGGATTTTTCCGAACCACTTTTGCCGATGTGTTTTGAGTGGGCTGGTTCTTTTGTAGGTTATGGCTCCCCTTCCCGAGGCGGACCCTCGTCGCTCCGACGTGGCGTGGCTCCGGAGCAAGGTTGAGGTCCTGGAGGCTACGTTGGTTCGCTACCGAAAGGGGGCTCGTGACAATGATGCGGCCTTTAACTATTATCAGAACAAGTCTGAAGCCCTAAGCGAGGAGGCGAGCCGGCTGAGGAGGGCGATGGTGGATCGGGACCTCGAAAGTGCCGGTCTTGGATATACCCTGTCGAGTGCATCGGTGCAGAGGCCCTCTTCTGAGAGGCTACTTCGTGATGTCATTGTGGAGAAGGAGATGGAGATACACTGTTACAAGACGATGCTGGGTGTCTCGGGATCCTCCTCGGGAGGTCGGCGAGCGGAGGGGGTTCCCTCTGCATTGCGGCTGCTGGAGCGTGTGCGACCAGTTGATGCCCAAAGCTCCGTGGCTGGTGTGTCGACCGTGGCTGAGCCTAAGGACCACCATGACGAGGAGAGGGCTCCTAGTCATTCGATCGGAGTGGTCCCGCCATTCGTCGGACCCGAGGGGCCCTAAGATGGCGACTTCCTTCAGTTTGAGATGAGTGGAGTGGTCCTGTAACGGTCTTTGTTTGTTTTTTCAGAACTAATAAGGGAGCATGAATAAAGAATTCTTTTCATTCTTTGCTCTGGTCAAGAGTGTAGTGAATGATGGCAGAGGTGAGGTTCGGCCCCGTCGATCCGTTAGGGATCGGCGCGGGGCGTTAGGAAGACTCCCTGGCCTGAAGCCGGTTCCTACCTACTGAGACGTTGGGGGATGGCACCGGAGTGAGGACCCGGGTGCCGAAGCTCTTTGAGAAAGCGATCCCGTTGTCCGGTGTTAGGTCGGACTTGCCGAGGCGTTTGGAGTTTGACAAAAAGAGATTTCTTTCATATATGATAGGGAGGGTCGCTAAAACGGCCCTTTACACATGAAAGCTTACAAAAAATATTATTTACATTAGCCAAGATAGAACCTATGTTCGTCCCTCCAGGAACTTCATTAGGTGCTCGGCGTTCCAGGGTCGGCTGATCGGCCGGCCGTCCATATCCGCCAGTCGGTACGTACCAGGGCGTACGACCTCGACTACCCGGTATGGGCCTTCCCAGTTGGGAGCTAATTTCCTCTTCTTGGTTGGGTCGGAGACGGACAGTTTCCGTAACACGAGGTCCCCCGCCTTGATGTTTGTAGGGCGGACCTTCTTGTTATAAAACTTCTCGATCCGTTGTTGGTAGATGCTTCTTCGGATCGAAGATTTCTCTCTGACCTCGGCGATGAGGTCCAGGTTGGCCCTCAGGCCGGACGAATTGTCAGCCTCGTCGAAGGCCATGATACGGGGAGAAGGCAGGCCGACCTCGACGGGGATAACTGCCTCTGTCCCATAGGTCAGACTGAACGGTGTCTCCCCCGTGGGGATCCTCTTGGTGGTTCGGTGCGTCCATAGCACGCTAGGCAGTTCTTCGACCCACAGCCCTTTGGGGGAACTGTCGAGGCGCTTTTTGAGGCCGTCGAGGATTTGCCTGTTCGCGTTCTCCGCTTGGCCGTTGGACTGAGGGTGGCAAATAGCGGAGAAACGTTGCTGGATGCCGATGTCTGCGCAGAAAGTTTGGAAGTTCTGACCCTGGAATTGGGTCCCGTTGTCCGTGACGAGGACCCGAGGAATTCCGAACCGGCAAATGATGTTCTTCCAAAAGAATTGTTGTACTTGGCGCTCGGTGATGCTGGACAGAGGCTCGGCTTCGAGCCACTTGGTGAAGTAGTCGATGGCGACTATCAAGAATTTCTTTTGCCCTACCGCTACGGGGAAGGGGCCCACAAGGTCCATGCCCCACATGGCGAATGGCGTAGGGCTAGTCAGGGATCGGAGATTGGCTTGAGGAAGCCTCTTGATAGGGGAGAACCTTTGGCATGGGCCGCACCTCTTGACTAGGTCTTGCGAGTCTTGGAGCATGGTCGGCCAATAGTACCCCTGATTCAGGGCCTTCCGAGCAAGTGTCCTGCTCCCCATGTGGCATCCGCCGATCCCCTCATGAAGATCTTTTAGCGCATAGCTGGCATCGTCGCTGGTGAGACAGTGGAGGTATGGTTTGCCGTCGGCCAAGGTGTATGAGCGTTTGAAGAGGATGTCATTAATCATGACGAACCTTTCAGCTCGAACCCTGACCCGTCTGGCCTCGGCCCGGTCTTCAGGAAGCTCGGCATTAATCAAGAATCTCCAGATGGGGGTGGTCCAGTCGTCTGGACTAGCAATGTCTTGCACACACATTGCCTCCTGGCCTTGGTCATTGATACTTGGCTTTAGGAGGATTTCTATGAGCACCGTCTGATCGAGACCCTCGAAGGAGGAAGAGGCGAGTTTGGACAACGCGTCTGCTTGAGCGTTCTGCTCCCTAGGGACTCTGATAACTGTGGCGCAGCTGAAGGATGCCAGGAGTCGTCGGACCACCGCCAAATACCTCATCATGTGATCATCGCGGGCTTCGTATTCTCCGGTGATCTGATTGACCACGAGCTGAGAATCGCTGAAGGCCCGGATTTGCTTGGCTCCGGCTCGGTGTGCTAGGGTCAATCCAGTGATCATGGCCTCGTATTCCGCCTCGTTGTTGGAGGCCGGAAAGTTGAGGCGGAGGGAGTATTGAAGTAGGAATTGGTCGGGGCCACGAAGGACGATGCCAGCCCCACTCCCCGTTTCGCATGATGATCCATCGACAAAGACCTCCCAGGTCGGATCTGAGCCCTCGATGCTGGGCTGCTCGGAGACGGTGCACTCAGTTATGAACTCGGCGAGGGCCTGTCCTTTGATGGCCATCCTCGGCTGATAGCTGATGTCGAACTGACTCAGCTCAATTGACCACTTGACTAAGCGGCCGGAGTTTTCGGGCTTGTGGAGGACAGTCTTCAGTGGCTGGTCGGTCAGCACTTGGACGGAGTGGGCGTGGAAGTAAGGACGAAGCTTCCGGGCTGCCATGACCAAAGCATAGGCCACCTTCTCTATCTTTGCATACCTCGTTTCAGCGGGGAGCAGGTGTTTGCTCACATAGTACAATGGTCTCTGAACCCCCTCCTCTTCCCGGACGAGGACGGCGCTGAGGGCACTATCCGAGGCGGACAGGTAGAGCCATAGTGGTTCGCTCGGCTCGGACTTGCTGAGGAGAGGAGGGTTGGCGAGGTACTGCTTCAGCTATTCGAAAGCTTCTTGTTGATGGGTACCCCACTCGAAGCCCCCTTTTCCACGCAGGGCCTTGAAGAAGGGGAGAGACTTCTCTCCTGACTTGGAGAGGAAACGGCCGATTGCAGCCAACCGGCCTGTAAGCCTCTGAACCTCCTTGACATTCCGGGGCGGGGCCATGTCAATAATAGCTTGGATTTTCTCGGGGTTCGCCTCGATGCCGCGCTGGCTGACGATGAACCCCAGGAATTTCCCAGTGGAGACGCCGAAGGCGCATTTAGCCGGGTTGAGCCTCATGTTGTGATGCCGGAGGACTCCGAGGGCTTCCTCGAGGTTGGCGACGTGGTCTGGCCCGGCCCGGCTCTTGACAAGCATGTCGTCGACATAGACTTCCACGTTGCAGCCGATCAGGTCTTTGAAGATTCTGTTGACGAGCCGTTGGTATGTGGCTCTGACATTTTTCAGCCCGAAGGGCATAACGCGGTAACAAAAAAAACCCTGATCGGTGACGAACGAGGTCTTGAAGATGTCCGGTGGAAACATCCGGATCTGATTGTACCCTGAGAATGCGTCCATGAAGGACAGTAGATCATGCCTCGAGGTTGCGTCGATTAAAGCGTCGATGCGGGGGAGGGGGAAAGGATCTTTCGGACATGCCTTATTTAGATCCGTGAAGTCGATACAGATCCGCCAGCCCCCGGTTGCCTTCTTCACCATGACGACATTTGCCAACCATTCGGGGTAGCTGACTTCCTGAATAAATCGAGCGGTCAAGAGTTTGTCGACCTCAGTCATCACAATTTGCTGTCTCTCCGGGGCGACTTTGCGCCTCTTCTGGACGACCGGCTTAGAGTCCGGGATGACGCTCAGCCGATGCATGATCAAGTCTTCGGAGATCCCGGGCATGTCGGAGGGCTTCCAGGCGAAGAGATCAACGTTGCGGCGGATGCAGGCGATTATGCCTGGCTTCAAGTCCTCGGGGAGTGAGCGGCTCACCCGGAACCATTTTGATTCATCCTCGGCGCCGAACGGGACCTCCTCCAGTTCGTCGACAGGCTCGGGAGCGGGGCCGTCCCTCTCGGGTTCGAGCTCAACGGTGTCGAGGGGGAACACACCCCCTCCAACGGCGGTCATGTAACACGACCGCGCTGCTTCTTGGCTACCTCGGACTATGCCGACCCCTTGTGGGGTGGGAAATTTAAGTTTCAGATGGTAAGCCGAAGGTACCGCTTGGAGGGAGCACAGTCCGGGTCGGCCGAGTATGGCGTTGTATGCCGCCTTGACGTTTACCACCATGAAGTCCATGGACTCGGTCCTCTTGATAGGAGCCGATCCTGCGGTAACGTCGAGAGTAACAATCCCTTCTATTACGACAGGGACGCCGGAGAACCCATGCAAGGTGTATCCGACTGGCTTGAGTTTGCCTCTGGGCAGCTTGAGATTCTCGAAGGCTTCGAGGAAGAGAATATTTATCGAGCTGCCGTTGTCGACGAGGATTCGGCGAACCTCACAATTAGCCATGTGGAGGCCAATGACGAGGGCGTCACAATGAGAGAGGCGAACGCCTTCGAGGTCCTCTCTGGAGAAGGAGACAGGCACCGGTTGCAACCTGGGCGAGGGGTTGTCTTGGACAGCATTCACCTCTCGGATGATGGCTTTTCGGGAAGTATTTGACTCTCCCCCCATTGGCCTCCCGTGGACACAGTGCAAGATGAATGGCGTATCCGCGGCTCCTTCGGGCGAGCAATCCCGATCCTGGATACGGTTCGGAATGGGGGTCGGAGGCGAAGGCCTCCGGTTCCTCGTATCCCGCCGATCCCGTGGGCCTTCTCTGGTGAATTCTCGGAGGTATCCTCGTGAGATGAGGGCCTCAATCTCGTCTTTCAGGGCTCGACATTGGTCGGTTTCGTACCCATGATCTCTGTGGAACCGGAAGTAGAAGCGATGATCTCGCTTCTTATTGTTACTTGGTCGGGGAGGTAGTCGGACAAGACCCTTATCCTCGATTTCTAAGAGGATGCCAGACACGTTATGTGTCAAGGGAGTGTACCTTTCGAAGCGAGGGACTGGAGGTGCCCTCTTCGCGTCGACCCCTTCCTTTGGTATTTTCTTGGCAGGTTCGGCCTCATCGACCCTGCGCTTGCCCTTCCCCACGACTTCCTTGCTGCCCTCTGGGTTAAGAGCTTCTTCAGCTCGTATGTACTTCTCGACCCGGTTGAGAAGGTCAGGGAAGTCCAGAGGTGGCCTCTTTGCCAAGGAGACCTTTAGCTGGTTGCGTCGGACATTGTGTCGGAAAGCTGCCGAGGCGATCCCTGCGTCGAGGGCAGAGATGGATCTGGCCTCGGTTGTGAACCTCTTGACGAAGTTACGGAGCGACTCCCCCTCCCTCTGGGTGAGGTCGAGCAGGGAAGCGCTCGTCCTCTCGGCCTTCCGGCTGGTGATGAAGTGGGCTAGGATGCTGGCTTCCAGCTGGTCGAACGAGAAGATCGAGCCAGGGGAGAGTTTGGAGAACCAATCCCTGGCCGGACCCCGGAGGGTGGCCGGGAAGGCTCGGCACAGCAGGAGATCCGAAGCGCTGTGAATCATCATGAGGGTTTTGAAGCCCTCCATGTGATCAGCTGGATCACCCTCGTCGTTGTAAGTCTCGAACTGTGGAGGCCGGAAGTTCCGGGGGATCTCTGCTTCTATGATGTTGACGGAAAATGGAGGTCGAGAAGGTCCCCAACCTTGGACTAGGTTGGGATTCCCGTCGCCGATGCGTTCGATGCGATTCTCCATCTCTAGGAGGCATCGGAGCACCTCGTCTGTGCGCTCAAGAGGGGGGGTCGGCGCACGAGTGTGACTCCTCCCTTCGCTCATTTGAGGGGGTCGGCCATAGGTCGCGGACCTGGGCGCTCCATGGAGGGCCTCCATGATTTCATCTCTGAAGCTTCTGAACTCGCCCCTGGTGACCGCGCCATGGTCGGAAGGGTCGGATCGGGGCGTAGGGATTCGGCCGATGCGGCTGAGTACCGACGGCCTGTCCCCTTGCGCGGGCCTGGAATGGTTCGGGGCCGAGTTGGAAGCGGTCCCTCCCCTAGCCTGGCTAGCCCTTCTGTTCTGAATGACCCGACGAAGGTCGGGTTCGGTGACGCGTGAAGCGCTTCGTTGGGGTCCGGGGTTTCCACTCGGATTGTTTGATCCTTGCCTCTCGTCGAGGGCGTTCTCAGGAGGAGGCCCATCCGGACGGGCGGAAGGAGTTGGCCTCCGCCTCGGAGCCATAGGAGAGCGTCAGAGGCGAGGTTACGACTAACGTCTGCACCGAACAAAGAAGTTCCCACAGACGGCGCCAACCTGATGCTGTTTGTTTCTGGGAGACGTATGGGTGCACCAGGTGTGAGTTCGGACTCAATTTGTAATGAGGGAAGAGTGCGGTACCGGACGGTGAGCGAGAGGCTCACTTCGGCGCTTGAGGATCGGCTCGGATGGCCTCGCCTCGAGTACCTGCAGACGGTCCTGAAACACCGGGGTTTATCCCGGTGGCGGACCCTCCGACGATCTAGTCAGTCTCTGTGAGAGAGTAGCAGTAACTAGGGAAATTTAGGTGGCAAAGATTGATTACCTAAAAAGGTGGGTGAGGGTCTGGTATTTATAGGGAATCCCAACCGGGTTTGGATCCGCTTGGGGGCCGGGTCTGAGCCCGAAAGCCCATGGGCTTGACGTGGCAGGAGGCCCAGGGGGTTTAGGGCGGACGTGGCAGTGCCAAGAGTGGTATAGGGCTGACGTGGCAAAGCCCTAGGTGGTATTTGGAGCTGACATGGCTGATCATGGGGCTCCTGTGTCTCTGGGAGAATCGGATGGCCTGGGTTGCGCCAGGTCATCCTTATTCCATGCCAGGCTGGGCGGATGGCCCGTAGGGCTGTCGCGGATCGGAGGCCGAGGGCCATCGAGGCTCGTCGGATACGAGGAGACCAGTTCTGTGGGGGGTGAATTTACGGCTCGGTGCCGAGGCTGTAGTGGTCCGGGGCCGAGCCGGATTGTTTTTTCTTTTCGAGTGAGCCATCCTGGGCCTTGGCTGGGCCCCAGGCCATTTTTACCCTACCACACCTTTATATAGTCTGACGGTGGACTCCAGGACTATAGACCAAGTTTGACGGTGGACTCCGGGACTGTGGTTGCTTGCGATGGAGACGAGCCTTAATTAAATCCGTGTCTATGGATTTGACAGTGGACTCCAGGATCATGAATAGTTGGACGGATGGAAAGCTGTTCTCCAGTGTATATGCGTATATCGGGGCTAGAAGGGCACTTGCGGGATGTTCGCACGACGAAGATTTTTGTATAAGCCTGAAGGTGGACTTCATGGCTGGAATCCGTACTCGTGGAATGTTTAAAACTTGATTTGTTACCGAGTAGTTTTCATGGCAAGGGATTAAACCCTATAATGTGAAGTACGTAGGTGCTTGCCCTCGGACCTATGTAGAATGGGATGCATAAAATCTGAATAAGTATGCATTAGTGTCATTGTAGTATAATATTTACATTAGGCATTAAGTAATATCATACACTGACATGTTTAGGATAGTCACTCTTTTACACATTAATATGCATTCAAGTTTGTGTTTGCTAAAGTAAGAGACTTCGTTATATTACGGCATAGAGAGTATCGCTGTTTTATAACATTTGCGTCGGTTGTAAGCAACTGACGTGCTTACAGATTTTTCAGTGCAAGACTTGGATTGGAAATGACTTAAAGACGATTGATGATAAAGATTATATTTATGATTAAAGATGTTGATGTTAGAGTTGTATATATATTTCATGTTGCATTTTATTTGACTTCCGTTGTGTAATTCTGAAACAAACAATATGTATAATGAAAAGTTTTAATTTTCTTGTAAAATTGTACGAATTGAAGTAAAAGATTCTATTGTACTACGAATTACATGTAAATGGAATTCGGGGTGTTTCACTACATATCATTCATTGTACAATCATTGATACCTTGTTGATACTATTTCTTGATACCCGTTCCATCGATTGCATATTCATGATTCATGTTAATAAAATAATAATAAAACAGGGTAATAAGGGTCGACTTGTTAGTGAACAATCGGAAACTGTACTCGGATGAGGGGCCCGTGTTTCCATATATTATTATTGTTACCATGTATCGTATTGTGGACAAATTCTCGTTATTGAACGTTGATTGTGGATTCTCATTATTGATTATCGGTGCCGAGTACATGATCTGTAGAGTTCACCACTATAGTCTAAACATTCACTTGTTTGTATGCACCGAACCTGTGGTATGAGACACAGAATTACGTGCATTAGATAAGATAATAAAACTTGATAGACCTAGGATTAACACTTGCATTGATCATGATTATTGTTATCAACTTATTCTTTTTTTTATTGTTATTGTCGATCGTTGGATTGTTGATTATAGACTTTGACCTTATTATCGACATTTTCATTGACAGTTGATATAGTTTTAGTTCCTTGTTCCTTGATATTTATGCATCCTGTTTTATTGTTCCTTGCTTGTTACTAATTGTTGTTCGTGACTTGATCTAATGGACATTCCCCCCACTCTAGACCATGAACTTGCAGGCACACAAGGAGAATTGCTCGAAGGACTTGGTGAGCAAATCTTCTAGAGAATGAAGCTGAATTATTATGATGTTATAATTATTTCGTCTTATTATTTCTGTAACACCCCGAATTCTATTTACATGTAATTCGTTATACAACAGGATCTTTACTTCATTTCGTACAATTTACAAGGAAATTAAAACTTTTATTACACAACAATGTTTATTACAGAGCTATACAGCGGAAAGTTCAAAAAAATACAACTCGAAATACAACTCTAATATCAGCAGTTTTAATCATGAATATAATCTTTATCATCAATCGTCTTTAAGTCTTTGCCAATCCAATCAAGCCCTGTACTGAAAATTTGTGGGCACATCTGTTGCTTACAACCAACGCAATGTTATAAACAGCGATCCTCTCTATGTTGTTTTATAACGAAATCTCTTACTTTAACAAATACAAACTTGAATGCATATAAAAATGTAAAGAGTGACTATCCTAAACATGTCAGTGTATGATATGACTTAATGCCTAATGCAGATGTTATACTACAATGACACTAATGCATACTTGTTCGGATTCTATGCACCCCATTCTACATAGGTCCGAGGGCAAGCACCTACGTACTCCACAATGTAGAATTTAATCCCTCGCTATGAATTAATACTACAGTGACTAATGTATGTTTTAGATATTCTGTGAGTATCTAGTACCACCCCGAAAATTCTTGAGTATCGCACTCCCACTTCGAGTGACTTTGGACACACTACCTCACACCCAGTAATTCAGGAGGCGAATACCCACACCTTAGCTATGACCCCTGTAATTCTTGAGAGTCATCCTCCCATCGCGAGTGATTTACACCCATCACGCCTCACACCCCGATAATTCTGGAGACGAAACCCACATTACGCTGTCATCGGTACCTCATCACACAAACACCCCACGAGCATCGCCTAGATCCCAGTAATTCTGGAGTAATATCCCCCACTGCGAGCCTCAACCTCGGTAACTCTGGAGATACCTCCCACAGTGCTATCTAGGCCCTCATACTCATGTTTTCCTATACTTCATCACATCTCCTTTTAGTGTTTTTCCTTAAGTTTTAGTTTTAAATCGACACAACTTAGAGCTAGCTTACCCTACCGAACTTAAATCAACACAAGAGAAAGTTAGCCCAAACTAGCAACTTCTCAAGAGATACTTAACCCACACTGGTTAGTTCTCAAATTTCTTTATTCACAATGCTGGTTATTAGGGTCTCGCCTAGCGTCTAGAATAACGTCTTTCATGTTCAATAATTGGGGTACTCATACCCTTATAACTCATATTCATGTATTCATATTTCATCCAAATTCTCATTTATTCATCAAGAAGTAAAATCTCAAACTATTCATTTTCATAATGCTCTCTTCATATTCATCAAAACATTCTCAATACAAGTTAATTAAGATTAAAACATAATCTCTTTAAAATTCATCATTGGAAACTCACCTCACCATTTTCCTTTGATTTATTTTAAACCGATTCTTAACATCTTTAATCATATATATATATTTCTTGAGTTCACATCTCATCTAAGCATAAATATGATCTTTATTTCCCTAAAACATAACTTAAAATAGTATGAAAATATTTTCAATCACTTCGTTTAAGTATCATTTGTAAAACAATAAATTCAAAGTTATAAAACTGCATTTCATGCCATTTGTAAAAATCATAGAAAATTATATACTTCACAAAACTTTGCGTTATTTAGATCAAAATAAAGTTATACAAGTCTAATACAATTTCTTAGTTATAAGTTTCTCCAAAATTTTATATCTAAAACACTGAATTCTTCGAATTCTACAGTAGTGTCGAAAAACTGAAATACTGCCACTTGTACAATCTTGTAAAATTAATTATAAATTCAATTCTTTGTGAAATTTTTATTTAATAGACTTTTTAGAAAGGTTAACGAGTCTACTATAAGTTCTTAGTTCTGGATTTTCTCAAATTACTTCATTTACAATGCTGAAATGATTAAAAACCGAAATGTGTACAGATTTCCAGCAATCAGTAAACTACTAACCAGTTCTGAGTTTAGATTTTATTAAAATAGTAAACGAGCTCCAAATCTTATGAAATTTTAAAGCGATGTTTCTGACATATACAAGATACTCCCATAAAAGTTTTAGTTCTAGATCCCAAATATTTTATTAAACATGATTTTCTGAAGTGCAAACAAAACTCAAAACAGTAACTTTTTTTACATGAATTAGCAACTTTGTGTACAAATCTATATCCATCATTTAATCAAATCATTATATACTACCATGCACTATATACATGATAATCTTTCTATTAACATGCATTTTTATTCTAAATATCATCATCATAAATTAACCACTACTCATATGTATAATCAATTTTATATATCATTTTATCTACACATGCATGATATTATATTTTAGAAAGTTTAAGAAGTCACCCACCTTAGTTGAAGAAAGAAAAATGGAAGAAAACTCCTTGGATGATGCTCCTAGATCCAACAAGATGTTAGCCTTCTCCTCCTAGCAAAGCAAAGCTCAAGCCCTCATCCTTGAAGAAATCCAAGCGCTCTCTTTCTTTTCTCTCTTTCTTTTCTTCTCTTTTATTTTGATTTTTGGTGCATTTGTTCATGAATTAGGAGGGGCTATTTATAGGGTCAAATTGGTGAATGAAGAGACACCTATTACCCAAAATTAAATACTCACTAACAAAATTAATCACCCACTCAACACAAACTCCCAACTCTTCTTATTCTTATGCATGGCCAAAACCCTTTGAATTTCCCACATGTGCACACTTTTCATTTATTTGTTTAATTATTTGTTAATAGCCTAGATGTATATACTTGTTACATGCCAAGTGTAGGATTTAAAAGTGTTTATTTAAAGTAGAATAAATTAATGGGCTTCTTCTTTTTAATGAATTTCTAGTGGGCTTGAAAACAGAATTTTTGGACCATGGGTTTTTTTAAAATAAATACAAATGTGATAAAAAAAAGTTGAGAAGAAAAAAGTGTGCATGACATCTTAGAAAATTTTAGAAATAAAATGTACATAAAAATTTACGTGCAATGCACGTGCAAAATAAAAAATTGATTTAAGAGAACGAAAAGCAGTCAAAATACAAAACATGTATATTTAATAATGTTATGAATATTTATGTAAAGAAAACTATACGTAATCGACACGTGTATTGAAAGCACGTACAATGAACGTAAAACACAAAGATTAAAATAAATGTTTGAGTTAGCTAAAAATAGGTTTGAAATGAGTTTTGAGAAAACGAAAAACATATAAATAACCAGAATATAAGATCCGTATGACATTTATATAAAAACTAGATTTTCCCATGAGCACGTACCTACGGCACGTCTTCGGAACGATACAACACACGAAAAACCCTTTAAATAGTGAAACAACAATTATGTAGCTCAAGTTTGAATAATATGACAATAATTAGATGTAAATAAAAGTCCATGTTTCCATTAGTATATGTTGAAAAATAATTATAAATGGGGGTGTAAACTGCAACTTCTTAGAACTTGGAGGGTGGAAAATGATGAAATTTAACTGTTGAAGAGATATTTGCTATTTTTCAATGTAACGTAAGCAATAAATTAAACTATAAAAATTCTGAATTATGAAAATTTAAATTTCTAAGTAAATAAAGAAAGAAAGAAAGAGGGAGAGAGGGAGAGAGATAGTAATAAAGTAATGAGTTTTTTAGTTTTGGGGGGGAAATTTTTAGTTTTGGGGGAAAACTTTTTTGAGGGAAAATATGTTTTGGGATAGTGAATCTGAACCATTGATTTTGTTCCAATTGAATGTGAATCACTTGATAGCACTGTCTTGTGTTTTATTATATTGATATGTTACGAATATTACTCGTAACGGTATAAAATACATGTGTGATCTGAAGAAATTAATGATGATAATATGATCAGAAGTTTGGTTTGTTGGTTAGTGATCATGGTGATCATACCATCGATTTTCATTTCCATTGACTTGAACTGAAATTGAAATCGAGTTGATGCAAAGGCATCTAGATTGAAGGCTGTGAATCATGGAAGGGAGATGTTGTGTGGTTCACTGTTGAATATGTAGAAGGGGATTTCATTGCATAATTGGGAATGGTGGAATTGGAACATGATTACTTCAGTTCAACTAACTAGGAAAACCGATTGGAGGGGAATATAACTCGGATCAGTAAATAGAATTGGTATCGGGTTGGGTTGGGTCCTTAACTACTTGGATCCGGACCCGGTCCCTTACGGGTCCAAAAATTAGACCCGGACTCGTGAGGACCAAGTCCGGTTTCTGGTTTGGGTCCTTTTAAAATATTCCTACCAGTCCGGGTAGGTGCGGGAGTGTGAGCGGGAAGCAGAGGCGACGAGTGGAAGATTTAGAATAGAGGAGAGAAGAAAAAGGCATGAGTTTTAAGTTTGGAAGAGGAAGATTTAGAATTGAGGAGAAAGGAGGAGAGGGATGACGATAGAATATTTATTTTTATGTTGATTTTTTGGGTTTAATGGGTCCGGGTTCGGGTCCAGGTCGGGTCTCTTTTGGCCGGACCTGGACCTGGACCCAAAAGTACAATAGGTCCCATTGTAGGACCCGGACCCGGATAGGCCGGGTCAATTCCGGTCCAATGCCGGGTCCAGGTCAGATCCGGGTTTCAGGTATTTATATCAATGCTATCAGTAAACATTTGTTTTAAGACCAAGATTAATAGGAGTAAGGATCACATTAGTACGTGAACAAAAATGGGACCACGGAGTAATATGCCTCTTGTTAATTATTGATGTACTTTGATTATGGCTAGTGATTTACTATATAAAGAACATTGTCAGGAGAAAAAAGTGCTTTACAAGTTTTCACTGTTTGTGCAGATCCATTTAAAGAACATTGTCAGGAGAAAAAAGTGATTTACAAGTTGATTTCAGAATTGCTTTCCTCAATCTCACTACACATAGCTTCTGAAATTCTAAATACTACGTGGACTTCATTTGTTTGTTCTCCGCGGTGTTACAAAGGTGAAGAGATTATACCGTGTCCACTACTTGTCCTATCTATACTTATAATGCTTTTGAGTTGATTTCTTATTTATTTAATTAATTCTAAAGCCATATATATAGTTTTGTCTCTCAAATCTGCTAGCTCACTTTATTTTCTTCTTTGTTTATTTTAGAATTTTCCATTATGTGCTTAGAGGCATTACTGATTTACGTATACTTATTGTTGTTGTTCATGTACATCATGGTGAATTTATCTTAGAAAATTTAGTGATTTCGCTTTCGGTGGATGAAATTTTTAGCTCCGCCACTGGTCATATATCTCAAAAAAAAAACTTTCCTTGCCTTTCGGGGTCTAGGATTGTATGCTCTATGATTGCATCTATCAGTATGGGAAAATTGCACATTTATGACGAAATATTCCATCAAAAATATTGATCTATGGAGGGACCGGTCGTCGGTTACGGAACAGAACCTGAACGGGGAATTATTGTCCAATTAAAATTAGTTTTGGAGATGAAGGGAGGGCAAGAGGATATATGAGGATTAGGAGAGATGTTGGACAACCTGAAGGTTGATGAAAAATTGCAAGGCAAGCAGTTTATCCTATTCCTTGTCTATATAATAAAACACAAACAAAGCTATCAAGTGCCTCTCCTTCAATCCCTCAAAATTAAAGATCCAGATCTAATCCCACAAAACACAATTCCGGTATTTCTCTCTGTCATTAAAAAGAGAAATAAGTGGCATTAAAAAGAGACACAGATGTACGGAATTGTTGCCATATATATCTGTGTATGGTTGACTTGGTAAATATGGATTGAATGAATTAAAGCACAAATAAGAAAGTAATCCCAAAAGAAAAAAAAAGAAAAAAAAAACATAGTCATACAGACCACACATATGGTATATGTATAAAAATAGTAATTTCTGCATGGTATTATTATCCAACCATCCTATACACATGCTAACATAAGCCTGCAGCTGTAGTGCATACTAAAAATAGCATAACAAGTCAATGATAACATTAATACACTCTCACAATTCATTTAATTTCCAGATATTTTTATTTTATTTCAGAACTCGTCATATAACAGCACAAATCCTGACCGATTTCAGTTCAAATTTGCAGTAGGCTCTCTAGTATATAAATATAGATATATGGAGATGTAATTGTGCTTGATCACATTTAACAAAAGGTCTTCACATACACATCACAACAAACTTTTTTTTTCTCTCTTTCTCTATTTTTACCTCTTTTAAAATCATAAATGGTTTATTACATGAAAATATGACAATGGAAAATTAACTAATGCAATTTGAGACGATAAATGAATTGCTACTTATGACAGGCTCCAAATCAAATATGAAATCTCTTATATTGAAGTCACACATAGCAAGTAATTTCGATCCATTATTGTTGAAGATTCACAATACTCTTTTTCAATCCCGAACTGTTGAAAAATGATCATGCAATATATAAACTAATAAACAACTTAATCATATTTTAGAGTACATCAATATCTAATGCAAAATACACATCTATATAAATCATCATTCACAAACCCATGCATATATTTTATTATTTACAAGGCATAGTGCACAAAAACGTATCGTAGGTACGTGTCCATAAGCAAACCTAGTTAATCTATATTGATTAACCGAAGCATATAAGAACAAATTATCTAATACATCATTTAGAATGATATTTGTGTTATCTAGTTTTTTTTCCAGGGAATTTGTTTACTAGATTGAACAAGATTATAGTTTTATGTAGTCCGGATGTTTTATGCATTTGACCACCAATCCCTTCTCTACAAGTGGCTTAAGATATTATTTATATTTTACTAGCAATCTTTATGTAGGGATGTAAAATGAACAGGACGATCCCTCGTCCGTTCGAGTCTGGTTGGAGAAATAGTCCGACTGTAAACCGTCCGAACTGTTATACGAACCGAAGTTGAATAAATTATTAGGTCCGATACTTTGCCGAGTTTGAGTCGGACATAAGTTCATCCGAGTATTATTACGGTCCTATGTTTGACCAAATCAAGTTCGGACTATAAAAATTTTGTCCAATCTAAATTGAGCCGGATATAAGCATGATCGAATAAAATTTTAGTCCGAGCTTGAATTTATGACTTTCCGGTTCCTTCCAATCCGATTTGCTGCCCTACTTTTCAAAATCGTATTTGTAAAATATTTAAATCTGTTTTTTAAAAAAAGAATAATGGCAAATATTTGTAGTTATTTTTTTTTATGAGGCAGTTGATGATACACGTGTCCAACTAGAAGAGAATGCAGTCCAGGGCCAGGCCCATCCCATTTTCCACCCCAAAAAAAGCCCATAATGTCAAAAACTAATTAGCAAAGCAAAACAAACAAAACAAATCCCATTCCCACCCGATCCACCTCGCCGCGAAGCATCCTCTTCTTCTTCCTCCTCCTCCTCCCTTCACCTCCAATGTCAACGCCGCCCCTCCCCCAAAAGGAAGTCAACGTCCTGAAAGGGCACGAAGGCGCCGTCCTGGCCGTCCGATTCAACGGCGACGGCAACTACTGCCTGAGCTGCGGCAAGGACCGCACTCTCCGCCTCTGGAACCCCCACCGCGGCATCCACATCAAAACCTACAAATCCCACGGCCGCGAAGTCCGCGACGTCCACGTCACCTCGTACGTCATCATTCCCCTTCTTACGTCATCAGTTCTTGATTTCTTTTCCCTTTTTCCCCCCTAATCCCGTATCAATTTCAGCGACAATGCCAAGCTCTGCTCCTGCGGCGGCGACCGCCAGCTCTTCTACTGGGACGTCGCCTCCGGCCGCGTCATCCGCAAATTCCGCGGTCATGACAGCGAGGTTCAATTTTTAAAATTTTTATTTAATTTTTTTTTTTTTGATTTTGGTGCTGATTCCTGGATTTGATAAGGTTTTGATTTGTGAATTTTTGGGTTTCTTTTGAAGGTGAATTCTGTGAAGTTTAATGAGAATGGGTCGGTGGTGGTGTCGGCGGGGTACGATCAGTCGGTACGGGCTTGGGACTGCCGGTCGCAGAGTACGGAGCCGATTCAGATAATTAGTACGTTTACGGACAGTGTGATGAGTGTTTGCTTGACTAAGACGGAGATTATTGCGGGGAGTGTGGATGGGACTGTCAGAACTTTCGACATTCGAATGGGAAGGTATAAACAAACAAATTAGAGTTTGTTTCTGTTTTGGTTCGGAATTAAAATGGCGATAGAATTGTATTTTTGTTTGATTGAAAATAGGGAGACTGTTGATCAATTGGGGCAGCCGGTGAACTGTATTTCGTTGTCGAATGATGCGAACTGTGTGTTGGTGAATTGCTTAGATTCGACGCTACGGCTTTTAGACAGGTCGAGTGGAGAACTGTTGCAAGAGTACAAGGGGCACACTTGCAAGGTGGGGGCAATGATGAAGAATAGGGGAATGTTGGTTTTTTGTTTGTGTATGATTTGTTGTTTAGTTTGTTGATGGGTGATTCTTTTTGCAGTCATTTAAGATGGATTGTTGTTTGACGAACACTGACGCTCATGTGACTGGTGGTTCGGAGGATGGGTATGTTTACTTTTGGGATTTGGTTGATGCGTCGGTGGTTTCACGGTTTCGTGCACATGCCTCTGTGGTGAGTGTGTCGTATTGTATATCATTTAAAGTATGAACATGTCAAAAAGTGCTCATCACCAGGTAGTTTTATTAGACTTCTCGAACTAAATGTGATCGATGTCTTGATTATGTACTTCTTAGTCTGGGGAAGTGCAACAAGCAGAATGCTATTACTCTTTTTCGTCTCTCGGCTAAAGTAGCGTGGCCTACAACTACAACATGTTGTAGGACTTTGTTCACTTGATATATGTTCCTACCAACTTTGAAATTACTTAATCACAGACAAGTATGCATTACAATGTGATAACAGGTCTACCCTCAACATTATTGCTAAACTATCTTTAGATGATGTAAAAACAGATTGAACCTAATAGATAATTATCTCATGGAAACATTTAAATCGCCCATCATTCGTACTATATGCTTTTAAATATTGGCTGCTTCAGTAAGTTGGAAACTTCTGAATTTTGCCCATTGATAATTCTGATACTTCTTATAAATGACAGACTAATGCTCCCTACTGATACCAAGTTTACAAACCATGATACTACACTTTACCATCCCAACACCAATTTTTGATGCATTTACTAAATTAATTGGTTATCCTGATTTTTATCATTGACATTTATATAAGCTGGGTGTTCATAGCATCCGTTCACCACCTTAAGGGGAAGAAATTATTATATTTCATTCTCAGGCCAGCCTGAGCTTATCTTCAATATCATAAGCGAATTGCCTTAACATCAAAGTCAATGCGTAGCTCTTATGGTATTGGCTTTCAATGTCGACGCTATTAGCGTTAACTTTGACTACTGTTATCTTTTGCTCTTGTACATCATGTAATATATACAGACCCACATATGTGCAAGAGAATGTATGTTCTTGTAAAACTTTATTATGAGAGGTATAATAATTAATTATTGAAGATATACAATTATCATCTCACTCTCGGCTCTAACAAGTTCTCATAAAGTCTAATTTTGATATCCTCCCTAACCTGCTGCTATGCTAAAGTAATTCCTATTGCCCAGAAGGCATCATGCTTCCTTTGATTGCATGGATGCCATGTTCTCTATGCGTAAGCTGTAAATATTTTTAGTGACAGTACTCAATGTAAATATGCTGAGGAATAAATGTGCCCTATACCTTTCTCAGGCATTTTGCTAAGATCAAGTGTAGTATCTGTTCTTATCAGTTTAATATCTGATACATCTGATACGTGGGTCATGGACTTTCCCATAATGATATTAAAATAAATGCGGCTCACACTGTGGAAAAGACTAATCTAAAGATGGAGATTGGGAAGTTCACAATGGAATTTTTTCATCTTAGCTTAATAAGCATTTTGGTTTTCTCTAAATTTACAAAATTCAAGGTTTATACACTCGCCAGCTTTATTATATTTGATTTAATTTGATTTTTAATTTGACCAATTCAATACAGGGCATTTATTGGTCACACCAATAATATTAGTTCGAACTTTTTAGTTCTGGTGCATTTCTGTTTTAATACTGGTTGTTAGTTTTTGACACATGAATAAAGGCACAACATCTCTGATTAGTGTTATGTTTAGGTTTAATGTGGGTCACCCGTCTTGCAAATTAGCCCCCTTTGTTAGTTATTTTATTAGCACATCACCACATTTAGACAGAGATTCATGCCACTGACATGATCGTGGGTAAAAAAGTGGAAATATTATTACATTAAAATTCCATTACACAAAGCTCATTCGGAAGTAATCTAATCATAATATATTTTTAGAAACATTAATATGTTGGCTGTTTTTGCTTCAAAACCCAAGATTCCTCCTTTTCTTTTTGTCCCACATCGGTGGGAATGACCACCATGTGAGTGTATATAATACAAACCACTTCTTATCCCATTGTAGTCTAGTGTGGTGTGGAGAGGACCCGTGGGCCACACGCGCGCGCCGCCGCCGCCGCCCGGCCCGGTTTGGTTCGGCGCGCGTAGTGGGCACGGGTGTGCGCGCCCGCATCTGCGGACACGAATGCCGATCCGAAATTGCTCTTCGGGTTTGGGTTGAGATCCAAAACTTCTTTTTGCTGTTTATTTATTTTCCTTTGACTAATTCTTCTTAAACGTTGGATTAGTTTTCAAGATCCGATTTTTCTGGCCTACTTCTCTCCCAAACGTTCACACGTTCTTTATATTCCAAACTCCCTTCTTTTTGCTAAAAGGGAACAAATCAGAAACGCATCCACAAAAGTATTATCCTTCATCGGTGCTTTCGCAAACCCTTCCTTCGCTGCTTCCGCTCCGTTTCTTTTTTCGCCTTCGTTCTGGGCAAGGCTAAGTTCGGGTCAATCTCTCGACGTTGTGTGCGACACCGAGACGCCGGTGATACCGGAGGTTTTACCACTAGGAGCATCTGCGACGAGTCTGCACATAAGACCGCGGATCAACTCTTAGGGCAGTGCGTATCGCGCGACTTCCCCATAGGCCGGTAATTCCGTTCTTTAATTTATTTTGTTTATTGTTTCCGGATGCTAAGGAACTGGAAGATTCGAGTCATTTTAATAACAATCTAAGCCTTTGTTGTGGTGTGGCTGGTCCAGTCACACCTCTTCTGTCACACACTTCTTGTGAGTGGCAGGCAAACACAACAACAACCTCACTCAATATCTCGCAAATTCCCCTTAAGAAAACCCACCCTAACCTTTATATCCCTCCAAAGCTGGAGTGACAAGCCGCGCGCGTGTGGCCCACGGGTCCTCTCCACACCACACTAGACTACAATGGGATAAGGAGTGGTTTGTATTATATACACTCACATGGTGGTCATTCCCACCGATGTGGGACAAAAAGAAAAGGAGGAATCTTGGGTTTTGAAGCAAAAACAGCCAACAATCCCCCCCCAAAACCAAGATTCAAAGGCAGTGATAACAATCTAAGAGTTGAAAAGAAAATGATGCTTATCTGTTGGAATTCAGATTTAAAACTTGGCAATGCGAGTAATGAACAATCAGTTATAATTTCTCTGTTATATCTTTAAAATGTAGTGACTGATTATACATTACGATCAGGCTAGTAGAGCAGGTGTTTATTGGATTCATGTTTCTGTTAAGAGTAAACCATTACAGTACTCATGAGCTTTCTGCTTAAGTTGTTGAAAGGTATTCACTATACAGTCAAAAAGTATTTCATGCCTTTTTATGGGAATGCAGATTTTTTAAAACTTAGCAATGAGGGAAGTAATCAATTACTTTAGAATTATGCATGTATGAACTGTTAACTATTATGAGGAATAAGAGAAAGAAGATGGAGAATAATTTGGGTTAATATTTTACTGCTTAAGATACTATATCATGAGTATTATATTAAAATAAGCTATTACGTACCTCTAGCGAGTATGTATAGAATAAACTGAAATTTGGGTACTTGGTTATTGTGGGTTATCGGCTGACTCAAACTTTGTCCGATATCCATACAAGTAGTATGTGCAACACATATGTTATCCGTATAATATTATTTTAAATAATATTGTTCTTATCTATGCATTCAACATGAACTCCTCGCTTAACTCCTCGCTTATCTTTAAAATACAGTGACTGAGAGTGATGATGGCATACTGTACGTGAAATTTAAAGTCCAATATTTTCTTTGAGCCAGTTCTTAAATTAAGTGTAGTTATCTGGCCACATGATGTACATAAATTTCACGCATTAATCAAGATATATTATTCGACTATGCCCGCCCCAATTAGCATGAAACAAACAATTTCATATTTATATTTCTGACCATATACTACAACTCATCAATTCTACAATTCGCATTTCTTGACATTGATTAGTTAATTTGGATTTATGAAATTAACAACTTCTAGAATAAATCTTTATGTACAAGTTATGAAGTGTTGCATTTACACTTGTTATCTAACCTATATAAAATCAGTATGATGAAATGTCCTACACAATCAATATTAAGCATATAGAATAAAACCATAGTGCACTTAATTCAGTCAAACCTATAATGTGTCTGCTTATATATTTAAGATATTGGTATTACAACAATACAACTCCTTTATATCCCTATACAAATCGTGCTATGCTCAAGATAGATAATAAATATCATCTGTTGCAACTAAGCTATTTGAAGAAGCCAGCCCCTACTGCTTCATGTTTGGACTGGTAGTGTTTTGCTTAAGTTGATCCTCAATTCTGGAAATGTGGGGTGTATTGGAAGGGAACAGGAAGAGGGACAGAGGAGGAGGCGACCTTAATTAACACCATGGCTAAAGCCAACACGTTTCACTACTTCTGAATGAACCTACTTAACTCCTACCAGTTCACTATCTCTTCCAAATGCCTAAGACCTTAGTTAATTTGGATACCCATTAGTGTAAACCCTTACAGCAGTAGCTTTCTCCTATGTTGAAAGGTCAAGATCATTATTACAGTTGAAAAGAAAATGTCAAGTTCAACATATACGAATGTGATCATTTAGATGCATCTTCTATATATATATTTCATCTAACATACACCCTTTCATGGAATGTCCCTAATAGGGGTCTCCAACTTCCATGCACCCATATGACATGAAAACTTATAAATAGCTAAAGACTCCACCATACAAGATTCAAAACCTTGACCTCAAACAACATAATATAATTGCCTTCTTATCCTTGAATGTTTTCATAAAATGCTTTGAAATGGGCATTTTGTTTTTCTTTCTGAAGACTAAATTATCATTCAAACTGATGTCAAGCTACATATGAAGATGCATATGTACATATCCTTATTTCCACATGGATTTCCATGTATCATTCAAACTGATGTCAACCTAATTCCTGACAGGACACTGATATCTCTGAATGGCAAATATGTCTTACACTTTTAATTATAGCATGTATGTATTCTGCTAGTGCAGATGGATGAGTATACTGCTTGTATGGATATCTCCATATGCACTATTTGTAACATCATGCATAGGGTAGACAGTGTAAAATAAGATTAGCCACGAGAAAAGGAATGGCTTCTACATTTCATGTTAACAGTGTTTGCCTTTGTATCCATCGTCCATGGACCTTTTGTGATACTTATATAGCTTCTTTGTTAAATCCTTTTGTTATTATGAGAATGTCTATTCTGATCTATTTGGCGAACTTGATGTCGTGGATGCATGTGGGTGGTTATCTGTTGTTGGGCTTTTTATTTTGTGGGATTTTAGGCAGGAACTTATTGAGACTATAGCTAATCTTAGAACCTTTTTCGTATATATACATAGTTAGATGATATGATAGATACTAATTTAGTCCCATATAGTGAGTTTGAGAGGGAGAGATATCAACATCATCCCAGTTCCTGACTCTCTCATCCCACCTCCCGTTGACAACATCTCCCACTTCCGCATCAAGATCTCAATATGCACTAAAGATCCAAGATCTATGATGGATATATTGTTGCAACTGATTTTGTTTTAAAATGTCTTTAGAATTGTACAGCTTTATAATTTCTTGTTAGAATGCTCCTTTCAAAACGTTACCTTCTTTTAAGATTTTTATGGTGATATTTCTATCCTTATTAATTTGGATGTAGGTTGAATAAACTAATTAAGTGATGAGAGTGTTCTCTCCTTATATATTCTCTGTATCATGACAAATTTAGTTGTGCTCAAATTCTATTTTATTCTTATAATAAAGATGATATCGCTATCACTTTATTAAAGAAAATTAATGAAACAGAGTAATACATATTTGGATCATACTTCTAAAAAGCAACAAATGAAGATACAGAGATACACATACTGAGACAACAATGTTTTTCTCAATTCAGTTGTATTATGATGTACTTTGTATAATTTAATTAAATTTACCTTTTAACACAATTTTATTTTACATAGTAGAAAATTTAATAATGTATGTACAATACTATTTTTTTTTGCTTTTTCTTTTCTTCCTTAAAGCCTTGAAATCTTTACAGGATATATATAAGATCTGTATAATAATGTCATTAGCAGTTTTTCCAGCGATAAATATCTTAGTATATTTTCTGAAGACCGAACAAGCCATTTGTTGAAATGGAAAAATGGAATTCTTTATTCAACAGTACATCTAACTATTGATATAGCCCATAGTTATATTGTTTGTTTTCCATCCTTAACTATATAGGTAAGTTTCGGAAATGTTATGCAGGCTTGAACAATCATATATATATATATCAAATTAGTCTAATTTATTGTCCTAAATATCTTTAACAAGGGTCTCACTTATGTTTCATCTTCATTCCAAAATGTGTAATTTCCTATAAATTGTATATCTACTCTGAAAGTTGAATATTCTTTAATACATGCATATTTATGTATATGATATATTGAATAGTCCCATTCAAGCAACATGGATATAACTTTAAGAAGCTTTGAAGAAGTGGTTGAGTCCTAAAATTTTGTTAGAGGGAGACTACTACTGTAATACATTGGCTGAATAAACCTTAGAGCAATACTCTTCACCTATTTTATGGAGGATACAAGATGGCTCATTGGAAAGTTAATAGCCATCAAGTTACGTATACTTAGGAAGAGAAACTCTTGTGCAGATTATATGGCGAATAATCAAAATGAGAGAAATGGAGTTTCTTTTTACACTAATCTGCTGTCCTCTTGACTTTGGAAATTATTTCATCTTGCTAGCAGTTTGTTGTAGTTGATAGGGGATGCAAAATGAGAGAAGATGATGTGTCATTAAACTACAGTGGTAGAAGTGAGAGAATGTCAGGTGAATGGCTTAGAAATCTTGATTATGCACATATCTGTTGCTAATATTCCTGTTACTGCTATTTTCATAAACTGTGATAATAAATCTGTTATAGAACTACTAAAGCATGATTCTATGAATGCTAAGATGAACAGGTACCTGCAGCTGCGCTTCAAGTCAATCAAGAGCCTATTAGGCAAATATGTGGTTCTTGACTATATAAAGTCAGGAAAGAACCTTGCAGACCACTTGACAAAGGGTCTGTCTAGGACGTTGATCCTAGAATCATCGAGGGGGATGGGGTTAAGCCCATAAGTAAGTCACCAGCAGTGGCAACCCAACCGAGTCTGACTGGAGATCCCAAGAAGCCGGTTCAATGGGTAGAAACAAGCTGGACTTCGGTGACTATTATGGAACACTGACTCAAAGATTAAATTCTCATAAATTAATGCCCAGGTGGCTGTACGAGGTTGTACAATGATATCCCATCCCTATGGTGACAGTGTTCCTGTGTGATCTGGTTAGGATGAGTTATAAACTCTTTATAGGTCCAAACATTATTATGTAGGGTTGACTCCGATCACCAACCCTTTGAGGACTTACCTATATGAGAGGTCGTGAAGGCCGCGACTATGGGACAGGGCGATCCTAGACAACTCTCATGAATATGGAAAAAGTGCGCATGGCCATTCAAAAGTGCCACCCGATAGACCCAAATAACCTCTAGCGTACTATGTGTGCTATTTTCTGAATCTGAGTCAAGAAGTCTGATTCAAGGCATAGTCCATCAACCACTTCTTCAGACAAAGTCAATAGTCACTACGTGAGATTCAAGGCTGTAGTCCATCTCATCTATGCATAGTATGCTCTTGCCCAGAACTTCTAAATCATTACTCTTTTGTTATCACTGCCTTTGAATCTTGGTTTTGGGGGGGGGGGGATTGTTGGCTGTTTTTGCTTCAAAACCCAAGATTCCTCCTTTTCTTTTTGTCCCACATCGGTGGGAATGACCACCATGTGAGTGTATATAATACAAACCACTCCTTATCCCATTGTAGTCTAGTGTGGTGTGGAGAGGACCCGTGGGCCACACGCGCGCGCCGCCGCCGCCCCCCGGCCCGGTTCGGTTCGGCGCGCGTAGTGGGCACGGGCGTGCGCGCCCGCATCTGCGGACACGAATGCCGATCCGAAATTGCTCTTCGGGTTCGGGTTGAGATCCAAAACTTCTTTTTGCTGTTTATTTATTTTCTTTTGACTAATTCTTCTTAAACGTTGGATTAGTTTTCAAGATCCGATTTTTCTGGCCTACTTCTCTCCCAAACGTTCACACGTTCTTTATATTCCAAACTCCCTTCTTTTTGCTAAAAGGGAACAAATCAGAAACGCATCCACAAAAGTATTATCCTTCATCGGTGCTTTCGCAAACCCTTCCTTCGCTGCTTCCGCTCCGTTTCTTTTTTCGCCTTCGTTCTGGGCAAGGCTAAGTTCGGGTCAATCTCTCGACGTTGTGTGCGACACCGAGACGCCGGTGATACCGGGGGTTTTACCACTAGGAGCATCTGCGACGAGTCTGCACATAAGACCGCGGATCAACTCTTAGGGCAGTGCGTATCGCGCGACTTCCCCATAGGCCGGTAACTCCGTTCTTTAATTTATTTTGTTTATTGTTTCCGGATGCTAAGGAACTGGAAGATTCGAGTCATTTTAATAACATAATAAACATGTATAAATGTTACTAACATTTCAATTTTAAGCAAAATTGTATTTCTGAATGAAATGTTTCCTATTCCAAAACATTATTCTCTATTCCAAAATTATCAAATAGTGCTGATATCTATACCAAAAATGACTGCTCAAAACCCAGAACAATATTCAGTAAAGTAAGGTCTACCTCAATTGCCAGCTATTATCATAATAATTTTATAAAACATGACAAAACTGCAGTTACTTCTTTTTTTGAGATTATTTAACTTCAATGCAAAAATCACTGTGTCGTTGTTTAATGGTTGAGCTATTGGGAAGAGGTCTTCCATATTTTGTGTAAAAGAACAGAAATAAATTTCTTTATTAGCACTTGATTACATTTTATTGTCGGAGAACTCTCTGCATGGTAATGCCTTTTCTAAAGCACACATCGTTGCAAACAAGCTGATTAAGATTGTAGCCTAACCTAGAATTTCCATCAAAAATTTTTATTCAATCCAGTAAACGTACTCCTGAACATTTTTTTGACCTTATTTAAAGAAGAGTTAGCACCAGTCACCAGATAATAGGGTTTCTTATTGTAACCTAGAGCGTCTAATTGCTGATATATGCATTTCTATGTGTTTACTGTTTGGTGACTAAATGTTTGAAGAAAAATTCAGTTAGTACTGGTTATCCTTGTCGATGCTCTCTAGAGAGATTTATCAAGAAACAACTTACATTTCCTAAGAACATTCACTATTTTGTTCTTTTTTCTGTACTTCTCAACATATTTCACAAGTATTCCAGCATAGAGTCGAAACTATATTGATTTTACGTATTGTTCGACAGGTGACGAGTGTGAGTTACCATCCCAAAGATAGTTGTATGGTCACATCTTCAGTGGATGGAACTGTTCGTGTCTGGAAAACTTGAGTGGAAGTGATTCTGCTGCGCAGAAATACAACACTGCCAAAGTCCCAGCCTCAGTGAATGAAAATAACGTCTTAATTAACGGACCTGGTAATCATGCCGCACGAGTTCTGGTCCACATCCGACCTATTTGTATCAGCTATAATGTAGTTTACAATGGAGCTGGAAACTCGACTACTTTCTCGTAGAGACTTGAAAGAGCAGTAGGGGCAGGTCAAGATGAAAGAGAAGCATGGCAGGAAAAATGTTCTGGTCACTCCATATTAGCATTTAGTTCTGTTATCCGCTGTATTCTGTAGTGTATCAAACAAAAGAGAGAAACAATCAGCTGTATTACATGGCAGAGATTGCTTATGTCATTAGAACCTCTTAAGCATACAATTAGAAGAAACTGCATGCCCATCAATTTTGGTATTCTTTAGTAAGTCAGATATGGTTCTACGTTTTAGGATGGTTAAGGGATCCATCGTCTTCTTCATCATTGATAATCATTTCTCTGATTGATGGTGTGCTCTTCATGCTGTCTTCAACCTTACCCAGCTTGACGCTCTTATTTGGTTCAGAATATGTATTAACCACAAAGTCTACATCAATATCACAAGCATTTAGAGAATCATCAGCTGAGTTTGTCATTGTCGGTATCAGAGGAAGTTACAGGTCCTCGTGATTGGAACTGTCAAAATCGACATCTTCATAACATGTTTCTCAAGACCAAAAAAAAGATTCAAGTTTAGGAGTCCATTAACATAGTAAATAAAATAAAATTGCAAAAATAATATGCAGAGCAACTACCTGAAGTTTGGGGGGGATGAATTGGAACCGTTAGCAGCAGCAAAGAACTCCCCATTATATTTGTTAACCTCTTGCAATATAAACTCTTCATGATGCTTCTGAATATTTATTTGTTCCATGTGTCAGGAAAAACCGACTGAGGATCTTGTTGAGTTATTCGATCCGATCAATACAAATCATCAAGCACATTACTTGATCATACCAAACACACCAAAGAACACACAAGTTTGTCCCGGTTGGGGCTTTTGCCTTAATCCGGGAGAGGAGAAACCCGAGTTGTTATTCAACTAGAGAAGATACAAGAATATTATAATTCTCCCCTCGACCATCTCTCAAGCCTCACCAGTAAGTACTAGTTGTTTTACAATTAGAGAATCACTCAATCTCTCTTTCAATAAAGTACTCTTTCTCTTGGTTCTCAAAGGAGGCCAATAACAACAATATATAGAGATATAGAGAAACCCTTGTTAGATATCTTGATACAATAGTCATTGAATATTCCTGAAGAGCTAACCCTATGATAAGAGCCGTATGATCTGACTTGAAGAGCAAGTTTGACTTCTTACGAATCACCAAGACCCGACCCAAATAATTCATCAGCGCCGCGTTCGGTCGACCGCACCCCAAGGTCGTGTTAGGGTTATATACTGAAAGCATCACTTTTGTATTAACTTTATTTCCTTATTATTTTTTTTTTGAATGAGAATCATATGGGCATATGTTTGCATATTGTGTTTATTATAATATTAATGCAAGTATCTGATATTCTATAAGGTTGATAATATGGTGTGAGGTGACACACAGAAGATCATATTATCAGTTTCCTATGGAATATATAAATAGTTCACAACCTAGACGGACTTGGATAATCCATTGGAAAGGTTGTAGTGTAATCTGGTATTAGTCTATCTTGACTATAGGTTTACACTAGTACACTTTGTGTGTATTGAACATGACCACTTGAGGTTGTTCTCTTTGTACTGACTATAAAAGAGAACAAACACCTCTGTTATTATGGATGCTTATGCTCTTAATCCGGATATAATAACAGACATGTATATGCAGTGTGCATTACTTTGACTCATAAAAGAGTGAGATTCATTATAGATCAACAACCTCTATGAATTGGGTAATAGCATTGTATGTATGATGGGCTGTTGATTGTAAAAGGAATCCATGTCCCGATATGTCGGGTTGATGATGTCCCCTTAAGGAGCTCATAAGGATTGTCATGTAAACCCTGCAGGTGGATTACATCCGACATGACAAATAAAGTTGAGTGGTACTACTTAAGGATAAAAGATGTTGATCAATATAGTTGTCAGTAACTTAATTTGATCGACGGACATTCGAAATCTTAACATGGGGAGCTCAACGAGCATATAATAAAAGGAGCCCATAAATATAATTTGGGATTAGGAAGGTAGTGCAACAATAGCTCCTTAGTGGACCGAGCTATTGTTAATGGGCCTGGGTTGTGTGTTCGGGTTGAACACGGGATACCCAGATTCGTTAGGAGACCTAACCCTAATTTATCCTCATGGTCCCTGCCGTAGCCTTATATATATCCTCTATTTCTCTGGCCGTCATTGAGAATCTGAAATATAAGATTTTTTCTCAAAATTCGTGATTCATGTAAGGAGAGAAAGAGAGGTTAGCCAAGGAGAAGAAAGGTTGGGAGATCGTCGCCCACACGACGTCCAACCCGAGGAAGGAATACGTGCAGAAGATCTTGGGGTCGCTGTCGTCTTCTTCTCATCGCAGGTATAATTCGTGAACCCTAGATTCCGCTATATAGGATTAGATCACATATTTAATCTGTTAAATTTTTAACAATTGATACGCACACCAATCCGTAGTCCTAGGAATCATCTTAGTTCCATCAGGTCGGTCGATTGTCCCCCTCTCAGGAACTCCTGCATAGTAAGGCGGTCAACCGCACCCCAGGACGGTCGATCGCAACCTGCTGCTGCTTGTGCTGCTGACTGTTTCCCCTTGCTTTCACTCCATCTCCGATCGTCCTGATTCCTCCATCGTCTCATCGTCTTCTTATCTAACATAGTATGCAAGACATAAACCCAACACCATGAGCACACCAACTCGTAGTGCTAATAGCGGAACTCAACACACCACAAGCAATAGAAACTTTCCAAGAACTAGATGAACTAAGAATAAGCCACCATGATATATGCAAGATCTCACAAGAATATAATCAATAACCAATACTTTTTATTTCCCAAGAAATACAAAGATTACAAAGATATTACAACCAAATAAATATTGCAGTGCTGTGATCGGCATACTATGGAGATAGCATATCCACCATTAAGGTATAACCCTTAAACACGATTTGCGGATGACCCGTGGGCTGTCTCTAGGCATGTTATCTGGACCTCAGGAACCTCAAGATCCGCGCAAGGATCGTATGGGGCAGACCACACCACCATTTTCACCCTCACCAAGTTTAAATTTACTGTAAGGTCAAACAATTTTGTGTTTCAACAATTTAGAAACATACATTATACATGAAATGAATAGAGACAATTATAGCGCAGTCGCCTTTAAGGCAGTTACAGTGCCGACTACTTCCAGCTCCAATCAAACCCTCCAGAGAAGCCTCAATCTATATCTGCAAAAAACACCAATGCAGTATCAATTGCACAAAAAGGAAACAAATTCAAGAAAGGGAAAAAAAGGGCGTGGTTGTTTAATTTGGCAGAAATAGTTTACTAAATAAATACAAAAAATACATATATTAATTGCGCTAGAAGAAGGGCTTGAACCTTCGACCTTGTGGTTAACAGCCACACGCTCTAACCAACTGAGCTATTCCAGCTATTTGTTGGCATTAATTTCATAATATTACTTACTGTGACTAATTAGTGCATGTGAGTTTTGGGGTTCCCTTTTACCGAATTAAGATTTGCATGGTGTAATAAACAAGCAAGTAAAGAAGTGCTGGTTGGAAGTCAAGAAATAAAACATATGCAGTCAAGAAATAGATATAAAGTTCCAAAATTCCATTAACAAGGTCAAATATTAAAAATACAGCAAGTTCCAAAATTAAACTGCTCTCCGGACTATATAACTTTAAGCTTCACTTCAGAATTTGAAGCCTCCAAACTGTAGCAGCTTAAGCTCCACGGAATTTGGCCTCGCAGTCATGTGGCCGCCGCAGAGGAAACAAAAATATTTTCAGTTTGGTTGAGGTATATATTTATAGTAAGAACTGTGAGGTTTTTAAACACAGGTCTATTTTCATATTCAGAGTTTGATCATACTTTGAATAAATCTATATAATAATAGACAAGAAATTATATGTGCTGTTTCATCCCCCCCGCCCCCCCCCCCCCCCCCCCCCCCCCCCCCCCCCCCCCCCCCCCCGCCCCCACATCAAAAAAAAAAAAAAAAAAAAAAAAAAAAAGTCTGACCCATGATGCAAACAAAACTATTTACCAACCTGTCGTCACCCTTCCTTTTAAGAACTCAAGAAAAAGCATTTACCAAATTTAACAATTTTTTTTTTTCAAAAATATCTGACCCGAACTAGTTGGGAAAAAGGCTTTGTTGTTGTTGTTGCTGCAAAAAATATAACCACATTCCGATTTTCATTACGAAATATAATCAAACTGATTTACAGAAGTAGATTTTAGTAATGGAAATGAACCAGTAAGTGTTAGACCACGATTTATCTTCAGATCGGTTACTCCGTTTCCTGTTTTTCAGTTCTATTTGTAGAAATTATTGTTATAACAATCATTGTCCTTCGCTAAAAACAATCATTGTCCTTCTTTCTTCCTTAAGTTATTTCGCGAGGAGAATTACCATAAAAGTGGCGGATATAGCCCTTCCAGCAAACCATCTCATATGCATGGCACGTTGGCAGCTTGCTGTTGCTGTCACCGTTTCAAATCGCAGATACGCATCACCATTGCTGTGCCTGAAAAATTAGAGTAATTATATATAAGACAGAAAAAGGAGGAAAAAAAAGAAAGAAAAAAAATCTGTGAGGGGTGTGTGGAGTCTATCCCAGCACAAGGGTCTTTTCCATTCATTTACTCTCCATAGTTGCATGTTTATTCTTATTCAATTGCACATTTAAATAATCTAGTTTTATTACTATTACATGATTAATACAAAAGAATAATAATTGAAACTGCATACTTGTCTACATGGATATGCTTCAGAGGACCAAACTTAGAACATTCCTCATCAACATCATCTCTGATTTCCAAATCAAAATCTGGATGTCTGTAAATAATAAATCATGTGTCAGACTCTCAGCACATCAGCTAAGAAAATTTACTAATTAAACAAATATTAACAAACCTCAGTGCTTGGATCAAACAAATTCTTTAATAAAATGCATTCACTAGGTTCCCCAATAGCAATTGGCATTGTGAGAGTAGAAGTTAATAATGGTGCAGGTATTGTCGGCAGCCAAATTGCAGACAATGGCAATGGCAATTGTAAGGGCTGTTGAATTGCTGGAGCTGCTCCATTAACCATGGGTGCTCCAAGTGACTCAGCAATCTTACAAAAAATAAGAATACATAGAATATTAAAGAAAATCATAAGCTCTTGACTGCACATTAAAGCAGTCCAAAAATAGTTACATAAATATGGCTACTCGATAGAACTAAAACTAACCTTGAGGCTGTTCCTGAATGATCTGCATCAGCATAGTGTCGGAGAAATCTAGTCCCAACTCGTAGTGCTAATAGCGGAAGTGCACCACAAGCAATAGAAACTCCCAAGAAATAGATGAACTAAGAACAAGTCACCACAATATATGGATCTCACAAGAACACAACCAATATGCAGAGATAACCAATACTTTTTATTCCCAAAAAAATACAAAGATTACAAAAGAGATTACAACTCTCAATCTCTCTCTCTCATATTTGAAACACTCGGCACAATCCCTCTTGAAGTTGAATAATGATCACGGCATACTAAATCCTAGAGTTTACGGCCATATATATAGCCTCCAAGCAAACCCTAAAAAATATACACAAATCTAGCAAATTGGGCCTTTATCCCGTAAACCCAAAAGAACAACTCAGCGTCGGTGTCGGTCGACCGCACCCCAAACCGGTCGAATGCATCGTGCGGATCCAGGCCCGAGGGCTGACCGATCGACCGCATCTCCCAGACCGGTCGATTGTCCCCTCCTCTGTTGGATGCCTACACTCAAAGAACTCCCAGTCGACTGGGTCGGTTGACCGCACCCCTAACCAGTCGACCGCAACCCTCCAGACTTCTCTTCTTCTACTTGCTGCTTGTCTTCCCTTGCTTCTTTGTCTACTCCTTTTCTTCTCCAACTTCAAGTATCTCGTGCCTACGTGTATTTAAGGCCACAATTCCTAAGAGCATCTGTAGTCGTTGAATGTAAAAATATCCATATATGGATAAATAGAAATAGGATTCCCAAGTTTGCTGCACTCGTGCAAAGCTATTTTTTAGCAAACTATAATAAAATATTAAGCGACGGCACATGAAGTGCCGTCGGAGTGGAAAAAAATTAAAAAAATAATAAATTTTGGATGGACGGCACTTGAAGTGCCGTCGCTCTAATTTTCAAGAACGGACGGCACATGAAGTGCCGTCGGAGAAGGAAAAAAAAATCAAATGGATATGGACGGACGGCACATGAAGTGCCGTCCAAGAGCCATTGTCCACTTTTGTTGACATTTTCCACTTTTTCCAAAATTACAAAAACATTTCATTAATTACAAAAAAATTTCAAAAAATTACAAAAACAATTTAGAAATTGCAAAAAAATTTAAAAAACATTTTCACAAATTGCAAAAAAAATTAAAAAATACAAAACCCTCCGGACGGCACTTCAAGTGCCGTCCGAGGATTTGGGGGAGCACTGGGGTTTTTTTAATTGAAAAAAAAAAAAAAAATCAATGGACGGCACATGAAGTGTCGTCCGAGGAATTTGGGGGATTTTTTAATTGAAAAAAATTATAAAAAATCAAGCGACGGCACTTCAAGTGCCGTCCCTCAAATATCGATAAAAGCTATATCGATTCTCATTTATAGCAATCGACTGTAGCAATTTATCGATAAAATGGATATTTGGCAAACGAGTGCAGCACGTTCGTTTGCCAAATATTCATTTTATCGATATTTGGCAAACGACTACAGATGCTCTAACAATCTCTCACTTGGACCAAATACACCACGCTTCAAAGTTATTACAATCTTTTCTCGCATTATCTCTGCCATCTCCCACTTTCATGGAAGACCCAAGTACTCCCCACTCTCACGAAAAGCACGTCTGCCACTCCACCACATTGAGTGCACCAACCACCCCTCATCGCCTCATGAAGGATGTGCTCCACCAATTGCATAGAGCATGAATACCAGAGAAATAATCTCCTGTGTCGGATTCTATGTTACGAGACTCCCCAACTCGCAAGATCTCCATCAACACCGGACATGGTTCAAAGCCTCTCAATGCACCGTCTGCAATAGAAACATCCGTGGATGACACCTCCACAAACTCTGCAGACTGTTCAACCCCTACAGTCCCAATTCGGTTACCCTCATCGATATCACCCCGCATATCGATATCAGTACTCTCTATCATACAAGAGCGACTTGAAGCTTCAACTACCAATTTACAAAGTACCCTCATCGCAGCAACGTCTTTCCCTTTAAGATCACTTCCATGGCCAACAGCTCCCACTAAATTAGTAACCTCCCCTCCACAACTGAAAAAACTCAGTTGTACCCTACACAACCTGCTACTCGATTCCGGTTGAGAGTCAACTACAGGAGAAATGCCCCTCACATCTCTAAGCAAATACAGTGTTTCCTCATGCTTCCCTTTTGCAATCACCTTTGAACTTGCAGCTATGCACCACTCTCCACTACCAACTGTAGTAGACAACTCCTCATTGTCTAGCCTTCTAATCGAGATAAGATTTTCTTTCAAGTTTGGAACATGCCTTGTCTCCCGCAAGACAACACTTTGATCATCAGTAGTATTCACACGAACAGTACCAACCCCACGTACAGGACACCGGTTACCACTCCCCACAATCACATATCCAAAAGAACCCTCCTCGTAGTCATCAAACACCTATCTCCTCGGAGTGCAATGAAAAGAAGCTTCCGAATCAATACACTAATCTTGAGTGCCCAATTCCTCCTGAGCTGATAAGCATAGATCCTCAACAAGCCCCACTTGAGCTTCCTTTGGAGTATCTCTCTTCGGTTTCTCCTGATTCTTCTTCATATAAGCCTTACAACTGCGCATTATGTGATCCTTCTTGTGACAATACCAGCACTCAGGCCCATGTCCCCCATCGCTGTCATCAGACCCACTCTCAAATGAACTACTCTGATCCTTTCTTCTTCGACTGCTCTTAGATCTCCCACATCTTTTCTCAACGTACACGGCGGAACCTCTAGAAGATGATGATGGGTATCCCTCGTTTCTCACCCTTCTCACCTCCTCGTTCAGAATGCTACTCACCACATCCTGTAGAGTCGTCGAATCTGTCATAGTGCCTGTAATAGTCTGTTCCACCGTACCATAACTATCGGGTAAAGTAGATTGAAGTAATAATGACTGCCCCTTCTCTGGAAACTTCAAACCTGCAGTTTCCATCTGGTTCTAAACCATACAGTAATTGTTCACATGCTCTGCTACTGAACCCCCTTCCTTCAACTTCATATTAACCAATTTCTTCAGATGAAAATTTTGATTAGATGCCAACGGTTTCTCATACATATCCGTGAGAATCTTCATAGCCTCCTTTGTGGTCTTTGCCTTCAAGATATGAAATAATACCTTCCTACTCAGCCCCAACTGAATCTGCCCAAGCGCCTTCTAATCCAGACGATTCCACTCCACCAAGACCTTCGCATCCTTGTTTGCACCTACCGGCTTCTCATCAAATAACGGACCATCAAGATCTTTTTGACGAAGATACACTATCATCTGAATCTTCCACATCGCGAAGTCACTCCCATCGAATCTCTCGATCTTCATCTTGTTATCGGCCATCTCGAACCAACTGCTCTGATAACACTTGTCGGAGAAATCTACTCCCAACTCGTAGTGCTAATAGCGAAAGTGCACCACAAGCAATAGAAACTCCCAAAAAATAGATGAACCAAGAACAAGCCACCACAATATATGGATCTCACAAGAACATAATCAATATGCAGAGATAACCAATACTTTTTATTTCCAAAGAAATACACAGATTACAAAAGAGATTACAACTCTCAATCTCTCTCTCTCACCTTTGAAACACTTGGCACAATCACTCTTGAAGTTGAATAATGATCACGGCTGTAATATCCCGAACGGATATTACATCGTATAAATTTATTTTATTATTATTTTTAAAATTAAATTATTTTATACGGATTATACGATTTAACAAATGAAGGTTTTCAGTATACATACATACATACATATATGTATTGTATCAATTATTACGTTGTACAAATTGTGTGGCGTGTATTTTTGGACAAAATACTTCTTTTTGTCATGACAAATGTAGAACCCCGTATTTTCAAATATTATTTTAATATTTGAAAATGAATTAAAATGATTTACTGGAAATTTAATAAAATATTTTCTAAAAGATTTATCTTTTTACACGTGCGAAACACATGCAAATAATTTTGGTGTACATATACAATTTTTATATTTTTAATAAGTTCTCATACTTATTATGGAGTGTATTCTAAATTTTGGGATTTTTCTGAATAAAGAAACTCTTTTTACAAATATCTCGAAAGAGAGGGGCTTTTATGTAAAAAAAAAAAGTCGTTTGGATCTTAAATAAACTATGAAAATTCGTTTTTACTGATATTTTGGTTCTCCATGGTCATCATTTGAATTTAAATATATTTGAAATTTATTTAAAATCGATTTGGTGAAGATTTAAACAAAAAGGGTGTTTTTGCAAATATAGAATTTATGTTGGATCTTTGTGCAAATGTTTTTCTGGAAGGTAAAAGTCAAATATTTTTATTGGAAGCTATAATATGTATTACCATATATTATTTCGGATTTTTCTGGATTTTTATGAATATTTTATGAGGTATTTGCAAATATTGCAAAAGGGAGGGCTTTTGTGCAAAATCGCCACCCTGAGTGTAAATCCGGGATTTTCTTATCTCTGGGCAGTGCTGGGTTGTTGGAAAACTTAGTGGTAAAAGGATTTTATTTAGTTTTGATTTATTTAACTTATTTTGACTAAGAAAGGTTATATATGTGAGTAATAAATTGGAAAAAGGACTATTTTGCAAAAGTACTTCAAAACCCTAATTCCTTTCAACCCGGCCTGTATAAAAGAGGGTGTGCAGCCGTCATTCGCTGCACAACTCCAGATTTATTAAAATATTGTTTTCTTGGTGATCGGGAGGAGGATTTTTGGATCTAGCAAAAGGAAGATCTTTTCGTGGATTCTTCTAAAACCAAAGGTGAGTGACATTGTTTGTGTATTGTTTGATTTTGTGAGTGTTATGAAATCGTTTGTTTTGAACTATGTGAATGACAACGTTTTCTTGTTTTGTATATGAATGATATGGATCTTATATTGTGGTATGTATGTAAACCATTGTTATTGTTGGACCATGTTGAGAAACTTGTGGAAATTGAATAGATCTTGAGTTATGAGATTATATGTTAGAAAACATGTTAAGAATTGATCATGGTTGGGATCGGATGGTGAATATCTGGGTCTAGAGTATACAAATCGGATTTGATCATAGTTGTGAAAGAAAATTAGTTTTGAGAAAACCCTAATTGAAAGATTAGTGATTATGGATCTTGAGAATTTAATTTCGACATTTGGATGATTGGGTGATGTATCCTTAATGGATTTTATTTGAGGTTGATTATTTTGCCTGAGAACAACTATCTTTCATGAACAATGAATCTTTAGAAGCTCCAGTTTGGGTTTATGTATTTAGACTTAAAATATGAAAACTGTAGGCCGACAGTCGACTGGCCTACTAAGCAGTCGACTGGAACGTCTCTACTGCTGTACCTTCAGACCTTTGAAAATTGTTCGGGACAGTCGACTTAGACTTCTGTCAGTCGACTGGTCTGCTGAGAACCTTCTTAGTAAAATTTGTTCAGTTCTTTCTGGACAGTCGACTTGGCCTTGTGCAGTCGACTGGTTCACTGAGAATTCGATTGTGTGAAATTTGTTCAGTCCTTTCGGGACAGTCGACTTAGCCTGTATGCAGTCGACTGGTGACCTCTGAGGTCGACTGATATGACTTAGTATATTTTTGTGAATTTTGGATATTTGTCCTCTGGACAGTCGACTTACCACAGTATAAGTCGACTGGTACTGAAGAATCTTGGTAACTTTAGTGTTACTTCGAATGATTGTTTTTCAGATAATTCAGTCTATAATTGATCTTCAGTTCAGTATTTGATTTCGAGATATTCAGTTCAATATTTGGTTTTAAGATGTTCAGTTAAGCCACTTTTGTTTAGTGGAATTTGTTTAGACCTTTGAGTTTGAGTCTCTAGAGGTAGGTGACCCTAGTATACCGGTGTTGAGATATTTGTTAAGTTATTTTGTTGAAGCCCGTTGAGGCATATTCAGTTATTCAGTTTTGAGTTATCCCGGTAGGGTACACCGACTCTAGGAGATTTTGTTGAGTAATTAAATAACCCACAAATAATAAGGACAGGCACTAGTGGCGATATGATGAACGGGAACATGAGTTATGCACCTCAATACGGCTTTAGATGAGAGATTTGATCTCCTGAATTATCCAAGTAACTTTCTTGAGATGAGGGATTTATCTCCGGAATTATCCAGGTAAATTACCTGAGATGAGAGATATATCTCCAAAATTATCCAAGTGGTGCTTGAGATGCGGGATTGAACTCCGGAATTATCGAAGTCGAGGCGACGCACATGGGGTATTCATGTGATGATGTGTCAATGTTTAGATGAGGGATGATCTCCGGAATTATCCAGGTAAAATGCCTGAGATGAGGGATCCATCTCCAGAATTATCAAGCATGGGCTAATTCTCACAGTTTATCTTTATCTCGTAGTAGTCATCGTGTTAAGATTAGTCGCATAGCGGGGATTGAACCCATATGAAGTGGAGACGTTAAGGGCTTGCACCGAACCTATGTAGAATGGGATGCATAGACTTCGACAAGTATGCATTAGAGAGTCCGCATATAGAAATTGTGTTTTCTTGACTTGGTTTTATGCATGTGTTTTCCAGTTTTCCTACACTTGACCTTTAGACTAGATGCACTTGTTGTTTCATTCTATGATGTTTTCATGCTTTACATCTTTGTTATTCCTTATTCATTTATCATTGTGGTTAATATATGTTGTTGATGACCTTATGTTTTACAATTAAATTATGTTGATTATTTTATGTCACTCACACCATTTATGGCTAACCCCTTTAGTTTTGGGAGTTAGGGATCGTCTCTAGCCTCACATGTTGCAGGTTGTTGCTTAGAGTTTGGAGGTTTGGATGCTTGAAGCATATTTCAGATAAATTGATTCATAAGAGTTTGTGTAAATTTGTAAAAGCAGTTTGGGATAATTTGAGTTGTAACTGACAGAACATATTGTTTGAGTTGTTTTGAATTCCGCTGTGATTTGTAAAAATTTGTTGTAATAAAAGTTGAAAATTTTAGCGGTGTTGGTTGTGTATATTGTTACATTGAAGTGGATGCTGGGATCATGCCACGTATTTTCTAAGTTATTAAATTAGAAATTCGGGGCGCTACAGATTGGTATCAGAGCATGCTTCAATAGTAATGATAGACATAGTATGAAAACCAACCTAGGTGTGGACACTAGAGCGTGAGTACCTAGGTGTGGACATTAGAAGTGTGAGTACCCTGGTGGACATTTGATGTGTGTGATTTGATTGTTTGGTCATGAAGACCTGTAATGAGATTTAGGCTGTTTGTATGCTTAGACTTGAATGAAATCCCTTTATCGCAAATGTATTGATTATTTTTGCATAAAGCAAATATTTTCTCACTAGCTATTCTTGACATCTTCTGTTCGCTTTGTGTATTCAATATCTATTCATGTAAGGTGTTACCCTTTCAACTTATATAATGTCTATTTTACTTATTCATGATCTACTATATGTTTTGCTTTCTTACCCACTGTGTATAATTTCTGGATTATATGATTTTCGCCAATGAAATTTTCATTTATTTATTTATTCCTAGTTATAAAATTTAATTATCTTCCGTTAGGTTCTTTTAATTATTTGCTCTCTTGTATATTTTGTGCACCCAAATTTTGTGCTCACTCTTGTATCCTATCACTCTTACTGTTTTAAATTTGTTTGCTTACTAAGTAACTTTTGTGAAATTAACTTATTTTACCTTTATTCGGTTCTCTCCATTGTCAGCAACTGAATTTATTTCTTTTTCTATTTCTCCAACCGAGTTTATAATATTTCTATTCATGAGTGCAAACATTAAACTTTTACCAATCGTCTTGTTTTCTTTGACTTTGCTATTGGTTTTTACTTCTTATTCTTTTGTCCAAGTTATTATTTGGCAACTTTTGCTGTAATTCAATAGTGCATCCTTTAGCATTTCACAAGCTTATTTATTTTGCGACTCTTACCCATTTCTTTCTTGACGTCTTATTTATCTTACTTTCATGCACTTTTTCCGTTACTCGTATACTTTGATATTACTTCTATATATTACACTAAAGTTTTGAATTACTACGTATTAAGATATTATTGCTACTTCTATTTCCCTTCATTACTGTCTTGCTATACTATAAATTTTGTTTTGCATATTTACTTTCAATTTATTATATATACTTGGATTTCTCAACACCATATTTTTCATTATTTTGTATTATCTATTTTGGAGCATTTAAACTTGATTGCAATATTTTACTCATATAAATATGATATGTTTTCTACACATTTAAATCTTTATTATTAATTATGTTTTGCACCATATATTCGAGGCCATTATTATTACCTACGGTTGACCGCTTTTGTTATAATTTCTTTCCACTATTTAAAAGCTACTTATTAAATTTATTACTTCATACTTTTCGAGTATACTATGTGCACCCACTACTTATATTTTGGCTTAAAATTTATTATCATTACATTCTTGAATACTACATGTACTTCCTACAAATTCCTATATATGTACCACATATTTCAACATACTTGCTATGTATATCATGTTACCTTTGTTTAATCCCTACACTATGGTATATATATTTTATAATATATTTATTGTGTAAATTTGCTACACTACATATGTATTTTCTCATTCACAATTGTATTGGTGCTTCGGCATGTATTTCATTCCGTTTCTTCTTACTCTTACAAATTTCTTTCACCACTATTATTCTGTACGTCTTTATTTTATTCTTTCTTAACCTTGTCCTTTGAGATTTTCACTTTGTCATGACCATTCTATTCAAGTAATATGTGTTTAACAAGTTTTTCTGATCAAACAATTTTCACTTTCGACTATTTCTCTTACTTATTGCTAATTGATATTTCAAGAATTTTACATATATAATGAGACTAATGGTAAAGAGATACTTCTTTTATGACATTTTATTTATACGAATTACACTATACGTTTTCATGCAATTTGAACTAGTATGGTTGATTTTACTCCACTCATATTTACCAAATTTTAGGTTTGTGTTAAGATTGGATACATCAACTACATGTGGTCTAAGTTATGGTTTGGAGTATGGTTGAGGTGTTGCCATGAGATGTGAATGTGAAATGTGTGTGTGATGTTCTAACCTTACCCTCGTTTTGTAGTGATCAGTATGGTTGCATCCCGACCCAGGAACGAGGACAACAATGAGGATGGAATTGGAAGTTCTCGAGGAACTGGAATTGACCTTGAGGCTGAATTCGCCAAGGTGCATCAGACTCTGGATGCGCTGATGGCAGTGAATTTGGCACAGATTCGGAACCAAGATCGGAATTATAGGATTGGACAGGTGTTCATTAACGCTGATCCCACCAAGCAGGATGAGTCTCTCAAGAGGAGGAGGTCAGCATCAGATCAGGAAGGGAAGGAATCCCCAGCAAAGCAAGTCAAGATTAGTGACCCAGTGCAGAAGGCACCTGCAATCCGGGAAGTAACTTGTTATTTCTGCAAGGAGGTAGGTCATTACCGGTCAGCATGTCCGAAGATGGCAAAGCGGACTTGTTTTCATTGTGGTCGTGAAGGGCATATTCAGCAGATCTGTCCGCAGCTGAAGAAAGATGGTGCCAGGAAGGGCAGGGATCTGAAGAGGGGCGAGAGTCTGCATTGACTGATGAGGATACTCAGGATTATTACTCGTGTGTGTGCAAGAACTTGGGAATTCATTCTTTTGTATTAAATAAAACTTCTATTTGGAGAATAATTGAAGATTGAGTATTTTTCTTCATGTAACAAGATTTATTTGGATTAATGGAATAAAGACAAAGTTTTATTTAATACTGTTTTCTTGCATATAATTGTGTCGCCATTTATTGATAGTCTTAAATATAGAGCTTAAGGTGTTTCCAGGCGAGGTCTTGAGGTGGTTATCCTTAGTCATGTCCTTTCTAAGGAGGGAGTGACCACTGATTCTCGGAAGAATGAAGCAGGCGTGAAAGGTCAGAGTTGGATGCAGGAGTTCAGTAGTTGTGGCAGCATGGCTTCCGGTGGCAGTTATCAGAGTTGCGCAGCGGAAGATTGATTTTCTGAATTCTTTGCATGATTGCGTTTCTTCTGTATGTTGTACATCTTTTGTTGAAATGCATTCCCTTGTGTGATTGCATTTCTATAAATTATATTCCTATTCATAAGTTTTCGTTCCTTCTTGATGTGTTTGTTTGGACCCCATTAGCAGTAGTTCTGAGGACAGAACTCTTCTAAGGAAGGAGTGATGTAGAACCCCGTATTTTCAAATATTATTTTAATATTTGAAAATGAATTAAAATGATTTACTGGAAATTTAATAAAATATTTTCTAAAAGATTTATCTTTTTACACGTGCGAAACACATGCAAATAATTTTGGTGTACATATACAATTTTTATATTTTTAATAAGTTCTCATACTTATTATGGAGTGTATTCTAAATTTTGGGATTTTTCTGAATAAAGAAACTATTTTTACAAATATCTCGAAAGAGAGGGGCTTTTATGTAAAAAAAAAAGTCGTTTGGATCTTAAATAAACTATGAAAATTCGTTTTTACTGATATTTTGGTTCTCCATGGTCATCATTTGAATTTAAATATATTTGAAATTTATTTAAAATCGATTTGGTGAAGATTTAAACAAAAAGGGTGTTTTTGCAAATATAGAATTTATATTGGATCTTTGTGCAAATGTTTTTCTGGAAGGTAAAAGTCAAATATTTTTATTGGAAGCTATAATATGTATTACCATATATTATTTCGGATTTTTCTGGATTTTTATGAATATTTTATGAGGTATTTGCAAATATTGCAAAAGGGAGGGCTTTTGTGCAAAATCGCCACCCTGAGTGTAAATCCAGGATTTTCTTATCTCTGGGCAGTGCTGGGTTGTTGGAAAACTTAGTGGTAAAAGGATTTTATTTAGTTTTGATTTATTTAACTTATTTTGACTAAGAAAGGTTATATGTGTGAGTAATAAATTGGAAAAAGGACTATTTTGCAAAAGTACTTCAAAACCCTAATTCCTTTCAACCCGGCCTGTATAAAAGAGGGAGTGCAGCCGTCATTCGCTGCACAACTCCAGATTTATTAAAATATTGTTTTCTTGGTGATCGGGAGGAGGATTTTTGGATCTAGCAAAAGGAAGATCTTTTCGTGGATTCTTCTAAAACCAAAGGTGAGTGACATTGTTTGTGTATTGTTTGATTTTGTGAGTGTTATGAAATCGTTTGTTTTGAACTATGTGAATGACAACGTTTGCTTGTTTTGTATATGAATGATATGGATCTTATATTGTGGTATGTATGTAAACCATTGTTATTGTTGGACCATGTTGAGAAACTTGTGGAAATTGAATAGATCTTGAGTTATGAGATTATATGTTAGAAAACATGTTAAGAATTGATCATGGTTGGGATCGGATGGTGAATATCTGGGTCTAGAGTATACAAATCGGATTTGATCATAGTTGTGAAAGAAAATTAGTTTTGAGAAAACCCTAATTGAAAGATTAGTGATTATGGATCTTGAGAATTTAATTTCGACATTTGGATGATTGGGTGATGTATCCTTAATGGATTTTATTTGAGGTTGATTATTTTGCCTGAGAACAACTATCTTTCATGAACAATGAATCTTTAGAAGCTCCAGTTTGGGTTTATGTATTTAGACTTAAAATATGAAAACTGTAGGCCGACAGTCGACTGGCCTACTAAGCAGTCGACTGGAACGTCTCTACTGCTGTACCTTCAGACCTTTGAAAATTGTTCGGGACAGTCGACTTAGACTTCTGTCAGTCGACTGGTCTGCTGAGAACCTTCTTAGTAAAATTTGTTCAGTTCTTTCTGGACAGTCGACTTGGCCTTGTGCAGTCGACTGGTTCACTGAGAATTCGATTGTGTGAAATTTGTTCAGTCCTTTCGGGACAGTCGACTTAGCCTGTATGCAGTCGACTGGTGACCTCTGAGGTCGACTGATATGACTTAGTATATTTTTGTGAATTTTGGATATTTGTCCTCTGGACAGTCGACTTACCACAGTATAAGTCGACTGGTACTGAAGGATCTTGGTAACTTTAGTGTTACTTCGAATGATTGTTTTTCAGATAATTCAGTCTATAATTGATCTTCAGTTCAGTATTTGATTTCGAGATATTCAGTTCAATATTTGGTTTTAAGATGTTCAGTTAAGCCACTTTTGTTTAGTGGAATTTGTTTAGACCTTTGAGTTTGAGTCTCTAGAGGTAGGTGACCCTAGTATACCGGTGTTGAGATATTTGTTAAGTTATTTTGTTGAAGCCCGTTGAGGCATATTCAGTTATTCAGTTTTGAGTTATCCCGGTAGGGTACACCGACTCTAGGAGATTTTGTTGAGTAATTAAATAACCCACAAATAATAAGGACAGGCACTAGTGGCGATATGATGAACGGGAACATGAGTTATGCACCTCAATACGGCTTTAGATGAGAGATTTGATCTCCTGAATTATCCAAGTAACTTTCTTGAGATGAGGGATTTATCTCCGGAATTATCCAGGTAAATTACCTGAGATGAGAGATATATCTCCAAAATTATCCAAGTGGTGCTTGAGATGCGGGATTGAACTCCGGAATTATCGAAGTCGAGGCGACGCACATGGGGTATTCATGTGATGATGTGTCAATGTTTAGATGAGGGATGATCTCCGGAATTATCCAGGTAAAATGCCTGAGATGAGGGATCCATCTCCAGAATTATCAAGCATGGGCTAATTCTCACAGTTTATCTTTATCTCGTAGTAGTCATCGTGTTAAGATTAGTCGCATAGCGGGGATTGAACCCATATGAAGTGGAGACGTTAAGGGCTTGCACCGAACCTATGTAGAATGGGATGCATAGACTTCGACAAGTATGCATTAGAGAGTCCGCATATAGAAATTGTGTTTTCTTGACTTGGTTTTATGCATGTGTTTTCCAGTTTTCCTACACTTGACCTTTAGACTAGATGCACTTGTTGTTTCATTCTATGATGTTTTCATGCTTTACATCTTTGTTATTCCTTATTCATTTATCATTGTGGTTAATATATGTTGTTGATGACCTTATGTTTTACAATTAAATTATGTTGATTATTTTATGTCACTCACACCATTTATGGCTAACCCCTTTAGTTTTGGGAGTTAGGGATCGTCTCTAGCCTCACATGTTGCAGGTTGTTGCTTAGAGTTTGGAGGTTTGGATGCTTGAAGCATATTTCAGATAAATTGATTCATAAGAGTTTGTGTAAATTTGTAAAAGCAGTTTGGGATAATTTGAGTTGTAACTGACAGAACATATTGTTTGAGTTGTTTTGAATTCCGCTGTGATTTGTAAAAATTTGTTGTAATAAAAGTTGAAAATTTTAGCGGTGTTGGTTGTGTATATTGTTACATTGAAGTGGATGCTGGGATCATGCCACGTATTTTCTAAGTTATTAAATTAGAAATTCGGGGCGCTACAGATTGGTATCAGAGCATGCTTCAATAGTAATGATAGACATAGTATGAAAACCAACCTAGGTGTGGACACTAGAGCGTGAGTACCTAGGTGTGGACATTAGAAGTGTGAGTACCCTGGTGGACATTTGATGTGTGTGATTTGATTGTTTGGTCATGAAGACCTGTAATGAGATTTAGGCTGTTTGTATGCTTAGACTTGAATGAAATCCCTTTATCGCAAATGTATTGATTATTTTTGCATAAAGCAAATATTTTCTCACTAGCTATTCTTGACATCTTCTGTTCGCTTTGTGTATTCAATATCTATTCATGTAAGGTGTTACCCTTTCAACTTATATAATGTCTATTTTACTTATTCATGATCTACTATATGTTTTGCTTTCTTACCCACTGTGTATAATTTCTGGATTATATGATTTTCGCCAATGAAATTTTCATTTATTTATTTATTCCTAGTTATAAAATTTAATTATCTTCCGTTAGGTTCTTTTAATTATTTGCTCTCTTGTATATTTTGTGCACCCAAATTTTGTGCTCACTCTTGTATCCTATCACTCTTACTGTTTTAAATTTGTTTGCTTACTAAGTAACTTTTGTGAAATTAACTTATTTTACCTTTATTCGGTTCTCTCCATTGTCAGCAACTGAATTTATTTCTTTTTCTATTTCTCCAACCGAGTTTATAATATTTCTATTCATGAGTGCAAACATTAAACTTTTACCAATCGTCTTGTTTTCTTTGACTTTGCTATTGGTTTTTACTTCTTATTCTTTTGTCCAAGTTATTATTTGGCAACTTTTGCTGTAATTCAATAGTGCATCCTTTAGCATTTCACAAGCTTATTTATTTTGCGACTCTTACCCATTTCTTTCTTGACGTCTTATTTATCTTACTTTCATGCACTTTTTCCGTTACTCGTATACTTTGATATTACTTCTATATATTACACTAAAGTTTGTGTAAATTTGATTCATAAGAGTTTGTGTAAATTTGTAAAAGCAGTTTGGGATAATTTGAGTTGTAACTGACAGAACATATTGTTTGAGTTGTTTTGAATTCCGCTGTGATTTGTAAAAATTTGTTGTAATAAAAGTTGAAAATTTTAGTGGTGTTGGTTGTGTATATTGTTACATTGAAGTGGATGCTGGGATCATGCCACATATTTTCTAAGTTATTAAATTAGAAATTCGGGGCGCTACAACAAACCAATTTAGATGGCTAGATTTTGGTTAATGGCTTAAACATAGGATTAAAATGTATGCATAAGAGTTTATGGGTGTTCTTCTAGAAACCCCTCTCTTCCACCTCACCAATGCACCATACCTCCACCTCACCCCCACACCCATACCTCCACCTCACAAGCATGGCCGGCCCCTAATTTGTGGAGGGGATTTTGTGTAGCGCCCCGAATTTCTAATATAATATCTTAGAAAATACGTGGCACAATCCCAGCATCAACTTCAATGTAATATTAAACACAAACAAACACCAATAAAAAAAATTTCAACTTTTATTGCAATAATCTTTTACATAGCACAGCGGAATACAATACATCTCAAATTACAAACTCTTTTCTTTACAACAACTTATTACAAAATTACACATGATATAACTTGAACTCAAGCATCCAAATCCCAAGCTCTAAGCAACAACCTGTAAATATGAGACTAGAGATAACCCTAACCCTCAAAACTAAAGGGATCAGCCATAAAGGTGTGAGTGATATAAAAACAAATAACATAAATAAACATTAAGCATGGATTCTTAAACAACATGTAATAAACAAGAATACATAAAATATGACGTAGCAAGAAACATGTAAATATCAAGTAAAACTAAACTAAGTGTCAAGTGTAGAAAACAGGAAACCACATGCATAAAATCCAGTCAAGAAAACACAAGTCCATATGCGGACTCTCTAATGCGTACATGTCGAAGTCTATGCATCCCACTCTACATAGGTTCGGTGCAAGCCTTTAACGTCTCCACTTCATAGGGTTTAATCCCCCGCTATGCAACTAATCCTACTACAATGACTACTACGAGATGAAGATAAACTATGAGTTAGCCCATGCCCCGATAATTCCGAAGGTCAATCTCTATCCACAGATAATTTCGGAGACTATTTCACTCACACCTGGAAATCTTCGAGAATACCCCACACCGCAAGCAATGGCACCTCATCACACGAATACCACATGTGCGTCGCCTCAACCCCGATAATTCCGGAGATCAATCCCACACCACAGGTAATTCCAGAGACTATTTCACTCACACCTGGATAATTTCGGGGATTATCTCACACCGCAAGCCATACTGAGGTCTATAACCCATGTTCCCGTTCATCATATCACCACTAGTGCCTGTCCTTATCATTTAGGTTATCTAATTACTCAATAAATCTCCTAGAGTTGATGTACCCTACCGGACTTAACTCAACAACTGATCAACTAAAATGCCTCAACAAGCCCAAACATAGACAACTCAACTGCCGGTATACTAGGATCACACTCACCCTCTAGAGACTCAAACTCAAATATCTAAACCAATCTTTCATCATAAATTGCTCAACTTAACATCTTGAAAACATGTGTCCAATAGAGGAGAAAGTATAGAATAGTATGTTGTAGATTAAAACATTTAAGGAATAAATTATTTGAAAGAACATTCATAGATATAAGGATACATCAGTATCAGTCGACTATAGAAATCATAAGTCGACTGTCCAGAAAGAAAATTCCATGATTTTAAGAAAATAAGCTAAGTGTTATAAGTCGACTTATAAAAGTCATAGGTCGACTTACCAGAGAGAAATTCTAATAATCTTTAAGAAAATATTCTAAGTATAGCAGTCGACTGAAAAAGGTATAAGTCGACTGTCCAGAGAGAAATTTATAATGACTTCAAAAATGTAATTCTAAGTGTATCAGTCGACTGTAAAAAGGTATAGGTCGACTGTCCATAACGAATTTTCAAGAAACTAAAGAACATAACAGCTGGATCGTATCGTCGACTGATAATTCACAACAGTCGACTATCGGCCTACAGTCTGCAGTATTTTGGTTGTGCACGATAATAAAAATTTGAGTTTTCTTATAAGTTCATTGATCACTGAAATAGTTCGTATTCAGATCCAAAACATACAAATATCAAATCTCAAAAGAGTCCCCAATTTGGGTACATTTCCTCAGTTCAACTAAATTTCTCAAATTTTAATCCTCAAAACATAATCTCTTGATTCATGACTTTCCATTCAAATTTCTCAAAAAACTGAATTTCTACCACAGCTCACAACCATAATCAATCACCATATCAAATTTGTGTTCACATACCACTAGGGTTTCGCAAGATCCAATTTTCATCCATCCATAATATGCATAATCATATCCAAACCCTAAACATGCTTTTCTAGCAATAAGATTCAACTTCTAAGATCCATTAAACATTCATATCATTCACATAAAACATTCATAAAACAAGAGAAGACAAACAAGTCATTCACATACATAAAACAACAACAAAACAAATTTACATCACCCACCTTAAATGAAGAAATCCCTTGATAAGAAGTCCCTTTCTTTGTGAGATCCAAAATCTTCTCCCAATCCTCCGAAATAAGAAAACTTAATGTTGTGCAGCGAAAGACGGCTGCACTTAATTCCTTTAAATACCCGGAATAGGAGTTTAGGGTTTTCCAAACACTTTTGCAAGATACCCTCTTGAAATACAACTTTACATATATAGATCTCTATTCTTAGAAACTCAATAAAAATCATTTAATTTAGGATTTAAAAGCAAAATAAACTCCTTCATCCCAGTCGGCACTGTTCAAAAGTCCAGAAAAATCGGTTTTGCACTTTCACCCCTCAAAATGACCAATTTGCAAAAAGATCCTTCTTTTCTCAAAATTTGCAAATAGATCCAATTAATTTCAGAAAAATCTGGAAAAATTATAAATAAATCCCAAATGTTAAATAATGATTTTTCATGAAGAAAATTTGACTTTTGAACTTCTCAAGAAAATATTTGCACGTGTTTTGCACGTGTAAAAAGATAAATTTTTCTGAAAATATTTATTAAATCCCCAAAAATCATTTTAATCATTTAAAAACCTTTAAAAATAATATTTAAAAATATGGGGTACTACATCACTTCCTCCTTAGATGAGTTCTGTCCTCAGAACTACTACTAATGAGTCCAAACAACATACCAACAAGAAAACAACATTTCATAAATGGAAACATAGTTCGAACAATTGCATATAAGAACATTATCAAAAATAGAAGGAATACCACTCAATTCAAATGGTACAAGCATTCAAAGGAATTACAATCACATAAAAGAAAAATACATTCATACAAAAAGCTCAGGAAAATCCTTCTGCATGCGATCCTCTGGCTCCCAAGTAGCCTCCTCGAACTGCTGATTCCTCCACAGCACCTTGACCATAGGTATCACTTTGCTCCTAAGAACTTTCTCTCTACGGTCAACGATCTCAACAGGCTGTTCTCGGTAACTCAAGTTCACCTGTAGACTTTCAGGAATCTCTACCAACTGATGATTCTGATCTGGCACATACTTCCTCAATAATGACACATGGAACACATCATGTACTTGTGCCAACTCCTCTGGAAGCTTCAACCTATATGCTGTCTTACCAATCCTGTATGGCCTAATATATCTTGGTGCCAACTTGCCTCCCTTACCAAACCTGATTACTCCTTTGGTCGGAGACACCTTGAGGAAAACTGCATCCCCAACCTCAAACTCCAAGTCCCTTCGTCGAGTATCAGCATAACTCTTCTATCGACTCTGAGCCTCGACCAACCTCTTGCGAATCAGCTCAATCTGCTCTGTTGTCTGCTGCACGATCTCAGGACCAAACATCTGCCTCTCGCCAACCTCGTACCAACAAACAGGTGTCCTGCACCTCTGCCCGTACAAAGCCTCATACGGTGCCATCCTGATACTCGCATGGTAACTGTTGTTATAAGCAAACTCAACCAATGCCAAGCATCTCTCCTAACTACCACCGAAATCTATAACACAAGCCCTCAGCATATCTTCCAGCACTCGATTCACCCTCTCCGTCTGACCATCGGTCTGTGGATAAAACGCGGTACTGAAATCAGTTCTGGTGCCTAAAGCTGCTTGTAGGCTCTTCTAAAACCTTGAAGTGAACCTTGCATCTCTGTCGGAAACAATCGACACAGGAACTCCATGAAGTCTCACAATTTCACCAATGTACAACTCGGCCAATTTCTCCAACGACCAAGTAATCTTCATTGCTAGAAAGTGAGCCGACTTAGTCAAACGGTCCACAATAACCCAAATCGAGTCATTGCCCTTCGAACTCCTCGGCAAACCCGTGATGAAATTCATACTGATGTTCTCCCATTTCCACTCCGGAAAGGGCAACGGCTGTAACAAACCTCCAGGTCTCTGATTTTCTGCTTTGATCTGCTGACAAGTCAGACACCTTGCCACGAAATCTGCCACATCCTTCTTCATACCAGACCACCAAAAATGCTGTTTGATGTCCCTGTACATCTTCGTGCCTCCATGATGTACTGACAACAAGGTACTGTGTGCTTCCTGCAAGATACTCTTTCTCAAATCCGCATTATCTGGAACACACAACCTCTCACCCATCCAAATAATTCCATCTTGGACACGAAACTCTGATAGCTTGCCCTCTGAAACCTGTTGCAACATCTTTTGAATCTCTGAATCTGATCTCTGACCTTCCACAATCCTCTTCTCAAGGACGGCTGCAGCCTCAACTGAGCCAAAGATGTCCATAAACTCTGTAGCACCACCGCGATACCTGCCTGATCAAACTCTGCTGCCAACTCGCTTCGAGTAGTGATCAAACTTGATAAACTACTCTTCCTGCTAAGTCCATCAGCTACCACATTCGCCTTACCCGGATGATACTTGATCTCGGGACGAATGTCTTCCAATACCTCCAACCACCTTCTCTGCCGAAGATTTAGATCTTTCTGTTGAAAAATGTACTTCAGGCTCTTGTGGTCAGTGTACATATTGACCTTCTCACCATAAACATACTGCCTCCACTGCTTCAAGGCATAGATAATAGCTGCTAGCTCCAAATCATGCGTCGGATAATTCTTCTCATGCAGATGCAATTGCCTCGAACCATAAGCAATAACCTTGCCTTCTTGCATCAAGACACAACCCAAACCTCTGAGAAACGCATCACTGAAAATATCATAATCCTTCCCAGCTTGTGGCAAAGCTAAGATAGGTGCAGTAGTCAACCTCTCCTTTAACTCAAGGAAACTCTCCTCACACTTATCAATCCATGAAAATGCCACATTCTTCCGGGTCAAACCTGTCAAAGGAACTGCAATTTGAGAATAACCCTGGATGAATCTCCTGTAGTAACCAGCCAAACCCAAGAAACTTCTGACTTCCTTCACAGACGTTGGCCTGGGCCAATCCTTCACTGCTTCAACTTTCTGAGGATCAGTGGCCACTCCCTCCTTAGAAAGGATATGACCAAGGAAAGCTACCTCAAACTTCCAAAACTCACACTTCGACAACTTGGCATACAAGCTATGCTCCTACAATTTCTGCAATACTGCTGTCAAGTGCGTAGAATGCTCCTCCTCCGACTTCGAATACACCAAGATATCATCGATGAAAACCACCATGAAGGAGTCAATAAATGGCCTCAAAACCCGATTCATTATATCCATGAACACTGCTGGCACATTCGTCAACCCGAATGGCATCACCAAAAACTCATAGAGCCCATGACAAGTCCTGAAAGCTGTCTTACTCACATCTTCCTCCTTGACTCGAACCTGATGATACCTTGATCTCAAATCAATCTTCAAAAACACAGCTGCTCCTCGAAGCCAGTCGAACAAATCATCAATCCGCGACAGTGGATACTTGTTCTGAATAGTTACCCTATTCAACTCCCGATAGTCAATGCACATCCTCATTGACCCATCCTTCTTCTTGACTAACAACACTGGCGTACCCCATGGCGAGGAACTCAGCCTAATAAGCCCCTTACTCAGCAGCTCATCAATCTGCTTCTTCACTCCGTCCTGCTCTACAGGTGCCATCCTGTACCGAGCCTTGGAAATCGGCACACTCCCTGACTGAACATTGATGCAAAACTCCACATCTCTCTGCGGCGGTAATCTTGGAAAATATTCCAAGAACACCTTAGGAAAATCTCTGACAACCGGAATGCCATTGACTTCATCTGGAATTGCCATCTTGGATACCATTGCAGCCACCTTCAGAATCTTCTTCTTCCCTTGGAAAGTCACTGCGGGTCCACCTGGTGCTTTCACCAACACCTCTTTTTGCTTGCATTCAATTGTGGCATCATATATTGCCATCCAATCAATGCCCACGATCACATCCACACCTAAGACTTGCAACTCAATCAGATCAATGCTGAATAACCTCCCACCAATCTCGATATCACAGTCCTCGTAATATCGATCAGCGATCAATTCTTCACCTGACGGCGTTGCCACCGACAAAACCTTGCCTGAAAACAATTTAGGCTCCACACCTAAGATCTTTGCAAAATTTGTCGATACAAAAGTATGCGATGAACTAGTATCAAATAAAACCTTTGCCTTTATTCCATTAATCAAAACAATTCCTGTTACATAAAGAGTGATACTCAATCTCCAATTATTCTCAAATAAGGTTTTACTTATTACATTGATTTAAAAAAATAGAATCAAAACTCTTGTATACCCTGTATTACATCTTCCGAGTTACCTGCGTCCTTCTCGGTTAATGCAAATACTCGCCCTTGCCTCTGGAATTTGCTTCCACCTGAACCATCCTTCCTCAACTGTGGACAATGAGGCTTAGAATGTCCTGCCTGCCCACACTGGAAACAAGTCTGCTTCGCCAACTTAGGACATGCTGACCTATAATGACCTGCCTCCTTGCAGTAATAACAAGTCACCTCCTGAGTTACAGGTGCCTTCTGCACTGGATCACTGAACTTGACTTGCTTCGCCGGGAATCCCTTCCCACTCTGACCTGATGCTGGCCTCTTGTTCCTGTTCCAGGTCTCTTGCCTCTTCTGGAAATGGTCCATGTCTTCCTCAGTCATAGCTACTCTTCTGACCAGCTTGTCGAACCTCCTTATGCCGAACGGAATCATTCTCGACCTCAAGTTTGGCCTCAAGCCCTGCTCAAACTTCTTGGCCTTCTTCGCCTCGTCAACGATCAACTCTGGTGCATACCTCGACAGCTGAGCAAACTTGGTCTCATACTCTCATACGGTCATGCTGCCCTGCTGAAGATTCAGGAATTCTGTCGCCTTCTTCTCCTGAATATCTAGGGGAAAGAAGCGATCCCTGAATTCTTCCAGAAAAGCTTCCCAAGTCATCTGCTGGTCTCCCAAAGTCCTCTTCAGCGATTCCCACCAAACACCAGCATCCTTTTCCAATTGCATAGTGGCCAACTTCACTTTATTGGCTACCGGAGTTTTCAATACCTCAAAGATTGTCTCCATCCTCCTAATCCAATCGTCAGCTGCGTTTGGATCAGATTGCCCCTATTGGCGGCCTCATCCTCTTGAAGGACTCGATCTGCTTGATAGGATCGGTGTTAACCAATCCTGATCCAGCTCCATGATTCTGCTGCTGGTTCTGATTCTGTGCCAAATTAAATGTCATTAGCACATTCAGAGTCTGATACACCTTGGCAAATTCGGCCTCAAGATCAATTCCAGTTCCATGGGAACTTCCAGCTCCATCAATGTTGTTACCACCATTTCTAGGCCTGGGTGCAACCATACTGATTACTGTAAAATGAGAGAAAAGTTAGAGCATCACAACACAATTCATACTCACATCAATACCCTTTGGCAAAATCTCAATTATATCCTAAAGGTAAAACATCATGTTTCAGTTCTATGTGATACTCACTCTCTAATGTCCACACCTAGGTACTCACACTCTAGTGTCCACACCTAGGTTATTTTTATGTCATGTTTATTATTACTATTGAAGCATGCTCTGATACCAATATCTGTAGCACCCCGAATTTCTAATATAATATCTTAGAAAATACGTGGCACAATCCCAGCATCAACTTCAATGTAATATTAAACACAAACAAACACCAATAAAAAAAATTTCAACTTTTATTACAATAATCTTTTACATAGCACAGCGGAATACAATACATCTCAAATTACAAACTCTTTTCTTTACAACTTATTACAAAATTACACATGATATAACTTGAACTCAAGCATCCAAATCCCAACCTCTAAGCAACAACCTGTAAATATGAGGCTAGAGATAACCCTAACCTCCAAAACTAAAGGGATCAGACATAAAGGCTTGAGTGATATAAAAACAAACAACATAAATAAACATTAAGCATGGATTCTTAAACAACATATAATAAACAAGAATACATAAAATATGACGTAGCAAGAAACATGTAAATATCAAGTGAAACTAAAGTGTCAAGTGTAGAAAACAGAAAACCACATGCGTAAAACCCAGTCAAGAAAATACAAGTCTATATGCGGACTCTCTAATGCGTACTTGTCAAAGTCTATGCATCTCACTCTACATAAGTTCGGTGCAAGCCCTTAACGTCTCCACTTCATAGCGTTTAATCTCCCGCTATGCAACTAATCCTAACACGATGACTACTACGAGATAAAGATAAACTGTGGATATTAGCCCATGCCCTGATAATTTCGGAGGTCAATCTCTATCCACAGATAATTCCGGAGACTATTTCACTCACACCTGGGAATCTTCGAGAATACCCCACACTGCAAACAATGGCACCTCATCACACGAATACCACATGTGCGTCGCCTCGACCCCGATAATTTCGGAGATCAATCCCACACCACAGGTAATTTCGGAGAATATTTCACTCACACCTGGATAATTTCGGGGATTATCTCACACCACAAGCCATACTGAGCTCTATAACCCATGTTCTCGTTCATCATATCACCACTAGTGCCTGTCCTTATCATTTAGGTTATTTAATTACTCAACAAATATCCTAGAGTTGATGTACCCTACCGGACTTAACTCAACAACTGATCAACTAAAATGCCTCAACAGGCCCAAATATAGATAACTCAACTGCTGGTATGCTAGGATCACACTCACCCTCTAGAGACTCAAACTCAAATATCTAAACCAATCTTTCATCATAAATTGCTCAACTTAACATCTTGAAAACATGTGTCCAATAGAGGAGAAGTATAGAATAGTATGATGTAGATTAAAACATTTGAGGAATAAATTATTTGAAAGAACATTTATAGATATAAGGATACATCAGTATCAGTCGACTATAGAAATCATATGTCGACTGTCCAGAAAGAAAATTCTATGATTTTAAGAAAATAAGCTAAGTGTTATAAGTCGACTTATAAAAGTCATAGGTCGACTTACCAGAGAGAAATTCCAATAATCTTTAAGAAAATATTCTAAGTATAGCAGTCGACAGAAAAAGGTATAAGTCGACTATCCAGAGAGAAATTTATAATGACTTCAAAAATGTAATTCTAAGTGTACCAGTCGACTGTAAAAATGTATAGGTCGACTGTCCAGAACGAATTTTCAAGAAACTAAAGAACATAACAGCCGGGTCGTATCAGTCGACTGATAATTCACAATAGTCGACTGTCGGCCTACAGTCTGCAGTATTTTGGTTGTGCACGATAATAAAAATTTGAGTTTTCTTATAAGTTCATTGATCACTGAAATAGTTCGTATTCAGATCCAAAACATACAAATATCAAATCTCAAAAGAGTCCCCAATTTGGGTACATTTCCTCAATTCAACTAAATTTCTCAAATTTCAATCCTCAAAATATAATCTCTTGATTCATGACTTTCCATTCAAATTTCTCAAAAAACTGAATTTTTACCACAGCTCACAACCATAATCAATCACCATATCAAATTTGTGTTCACATACCACTAAGGTTTCACAAGATCCAATTTTCATCCATCCATAATATGCATAATCATATCCAAACCCTAAACATGCTTTTCTAGCAATAAGATTCAACTTCTAAGATCCATTAAACATTCATATCATTCGCATACAACATTCATAAAACAAGAGAAGACAAACAAGTCATTCACATACATAAAACAACAACAAAACAGATTTACATCACTCACCTTAAATGAAGAAATCCCTTGATAAGAAGTCCATTTTCTTTGTGAGATCCAAAATCTTCTCCCAATCCTTCGAAATAAGAAAACTTAATGTTGTGCAGCGAAAGACGGTTGCACTTAATTCCTTTAAATACCCGGAATAGGAGTTTAGGGTTTTCCAAACACTTTTGCAATATACCCCCTTGAAATACAACTTTACATATATAGATCTCTATTCTTGGAAACTCAATAAAAATCATTTAAATTAGGATTTAAAAGAAAAATAAACTCCTTCATCCCAGACGGCACTGTTCAAAGGTCCAGAAAAATAGTTTTTGCACTTTCACCCTTCAAAATGACCAATTTGCAAAAAGATCCTTCTTTTCTAAAAATTTGCAAATAGATCCAATTAATTTCAGAAAAATCTGAAAAATTATAAATAAATCCCAAATATTAAATAATGATTTTTCATGAAGAAAGTTTGACTTTTGAACTTCTCAAGAAAATATTTGCACGTGTTTTGCACGTGTAAAAAGATAAATTTTTCTGAAAATATTTATTAAATCTCCAAAAATAATTTTAATCATTTAAAAACCTTTTAAAATAATATTTAAAAATACGGGGTACTACATTTTGTGCATTTTGTGGGTGCACTTTTGCACTCTCCACCCTCTTTCCAACCCTATAAATACCCCTCATCTCTTCTTTTGTCTCACTTTTTACAAAGACAAAAAAGAGAGGGAAAGGAAAAGAAAGAGAGAGCAACTAATAAGAGAGTTTTTATTTGTAGGTTTTTCTTAGAGATCATAGGAGCTAGGGGTAGGAGAAGGTGCTTAGGCAAGTTCTTCCTTCAAGGGAAATCAAGGTGGGGGTTTCTCCATCTTTCTTATTTTCTTTTGTTGATTCTTGTTATTCTTGTTCTCTTTTGTTGAGTTTTGTTCTTTTGAGTTGTTGTTTTCTTGTGGTGTGTTGTTGTGTTGTTGTTCTTTTGGTTATGCATGGTTGTTGTATGCCCTAAGAAACAAACTTGGACTCAATCTTGTGCATAAGAATGGTTGTGAACCAAAGATGATCACTTGAAGGAAAGTGAATGGTAGAATTTTAATAAGAACATAAGGATTGAATCTTGGATTGTTGTAACTTTTGTTCTTGTTGTTGTTATTTGGACTAAATGAACATAAGCATATGGTGATTGCATACATACCCATCTTTGGGTTGAAGAACTTGACTTGGAACCAAGGACATAAGCATATGAAGATTGTATTTACATACCCATTTTGGGTTGTAGAACTCAACAAGGACTATTTGACATAAGCACATGAAAGTTGTAAAGTAGAAGTATTACATACCCATTTTGGGTGGTAGAACTCAATAATGATTAAAAATAAGTCTTTCTTTCATTTATTGCTCTCTACTTTGTTAATTAACAAATCTTGCTAATTCTTAGTTCATAAAAAGGTAAACTTTGTTGTATGTAGGAAGTAAGAGGTTAAAGAAAAGAATGTTGTAATATGTAGGACTTGTAATTTATAAAAGGTAGACTCTTTGTAATATTGTAATTCATAAAGATAAGAAATCTTGTATTAGCAAGTAAAGATCATGCTTAAGTAGTAGTAGATATTCATGCTTAAGTGTAAGTAAAGTAGTAGTAGATGTTCATGCTTAAGTGTAAGTAGGGTAGTAGTAGATACTCATGCTTGAGGAGCATCCATGTTTAAAGTAGTAAGTAGATGTTTCATGTTAAGTTGTAGTAACAACCATGCTTAAGCATTGATAAAGATCCATGCTTGGTAGGAGGTATCCATGCTTAAAGTGTAGTAGATACTCATACTTGAGTTATAGTAGATACCTTGCTAATTTGTTGTAGGTTGAAACTCATGCTAAGTTATATACCATGCTTAGATTATTGTAGGAAAGTTATATACCATGCTTAGATTGTTGTAGCAAAGTTATATACCATGCTTAGATTATTGTAGGAAAGTTATATACCATGCTTAGATTGTTGTAGGAAAGTTGTATTCATGCTTAAGATTGTTGTAGGTTCATTCTATGTTATATACCATGCTTATTTGTTGTAGGTAATGTAGTAAAGAAACTCATGCTACGTTGTATACCATGATAAATTGTTGTAGGATAATGTAGTACACACTCATGTGTAATTTGTAGCAATTATCTATGCTTAAGTAGTAGTAGAAGATTCATGCTTAAGTAGTAGTAAATATTCATGCTTAAGTTGTAGTAAGTATTCATGCTTAAGTTGTATCCATGCTTGAGTTGTAGAATGGCCCATGTTTGAAGTAGTAGTAGATAATCATGTTGTAGTTATAATGTTAGTGAAGGAACTATCTTGTTGTAGTTGTGGTGTTAGTAAGGAACCATGCTTGAATTGTAAATGGTTGTAGTGAAAGATTAAAAAGAACCCATGAAACCATGCCTGAGTTAGGTGTTCTAGTTAAACTAATGAATGAATCTATGTTCTATGTTGTTCTAGTCAACTTAAAGAGAAACCCATGAAACCAGCACTACGGTAGTTCTATTTCAATTGGGAAAGGAACCCCTTGATTCTAGTTGTATAAAGTTTCTAATTAAAGTTGGACCATATCGCGTGAACATTCTTCAACTTCATGGATAATAAGGGTGGGGAAGGTCACTAATAATTGTTAGCTTGATAAAAGTTATATATCGCTTGGAGCCTCTCATTGGTAGAAAGACTATTTTAGACTGTTAGTAGATTCTTCTGTTACTTCTAATTATAGAAAAACAAACTTTGCTAGCAAGCACGTGTTGTTGCTCCTAGGTTGATTTCTAGTGTGGTTATTGTATGTAGTTGTCTCATACGTGGCTCACCTGGGCTGCATGTAATAGTTGGTCTCATACGTAGCTTATTTGGCTCGTATGTAGGTATTGTCTTGAATAAGTAGGCTGTGAGTGGATCCGATGAGATCTTCTGAAGTCTAGGTCAAGACTTGGTTAATTGTTGCACTCTCTAGAAGAGAGACATGTACGGTGCTTTTTCATACCGAGTTGGAAGCACAGTGCCGTGTCTCGCTTGTTTGCTTAGAAGAGGGACATGTACAGTGTTTTTTATGATGAGTTGGAAGTACGGTAGCATGTCTCACTTGTTGGTTAGGGTTAGTGACATTGTTAGAGTAATAACTTGTTACTTAACCATTTTATATATATATGCATTACCGAAAGGTGAGAGTTGGTATTAGGGACGATATCCTATAATCCGACTTCTCCTGTAGGCTGACACTAGGAGGTGTTATTGGGATGTATTCCCCTGACAAAGGGATACGAGCGGTGCTTTTTCATGACAAGTTGGGAGCACGGTTCCGTATCTTGATTGTTAATTCCTGAATATGCCATGATAAGAACGAAAGGGTTTTCTAGAGAAATAGACCCTACAATTCCGTCAGGTTCTATGCCTTCTTATGACCAGTTGAGGGCACGGAAGAAGGTTGACAAGTATCTTGTAGTTCGTGTTGGCTTTTGAGTGGGGTCCGGTGCGACCGGACAATAGTGGCAAACGAGGACACCACTATTGACTGCAGTAACGGAACTAGACCGTACCTACAACTTCGCCAGTCATGTAGTATTGTGTCAGGAACAGGATGGGTACAAAGTAGAATTCATGGCGAGGGTTAAAATCCCTATATATGGATAACGACTTGATATGGACATATGTAGTATGGGATGTATGCGATTCCAGATTCTCTCTTGCATTAGAATAGGAGCATCATGGCCTTAGTTGACATTGCATTAGATCCTAGTCATTGCACTCACGAACACTTAAACTACACCGATATATTTTACCATATTTTTATATGTTTGTTTTTGGAGATTCGCTGCTAGTCATCTGCCTTTAAGTGTCAGTATATGTACTGACGTCCCCACTTTAATAGGTTGTGGATACATGATCACCGAACCGGGAGGACTCTAGTCAAGGCATGGACTACAAGTGAAGAGCCCGATGTTATCATTTATTCATGTATACTCTGACGTAATGTATTGAATCAATGGAAGACACTCGGCCTGTAGTATTGTATTAATAAAACATTTTAAATTTTTCTGTTTTCTGTGTATTGTGACTAATTGAATGTAAAGGTCCTGCCTCGTGTCTCAAATTCTCCATATAGGAAATTCGGGGCGTTACAGCGGCATACTAAACCCTAGAGTTTACGGCCATGTATATAGCCCCCAAGCAAACCCTAAAAGATATACACAAATCTAGCAAATTGGTCCTTTATCCCGTAAGCCCAAAAGAACAACTCAGCGTCAGTGTCGGTCGACCGCACCCCATGCCGGTCGACCACATCGTGCATATCTAGACCCGAGGGTTGACCGGTCGACCACATCTCCCAGACCGGTCGACTGTCCCCTCCTATGTTGGACGCCTACACTCGAAGAATTCCCAGTCGATTGGTCGGTCGACCGTACCCCTAGCCGGTTGACCGCAACCCTCCAGACTTATCTTCTTCTACTTGCTGCTTGTCTTCCCTTGCTTCTTTGTCTACTCTTTTTTTTTCTCTAACTTCAAGTACCCTGTGCCTGCGTGTATTTGAGGCCACAATTCCTAACACATAGCTCTTGATCTCAGCATTCAAGGACTGGGAAAGATCAAAAAATAAATAGAACAAACAAATAAACAAACATAAGAAACAAAAGGGTCATCATACTTCCCACTGATGAAACCTACGGAAGGAAAAATTTTAAAAAACCAAAAAACCTCTGTATATGACCAACATAAATTCTTGTCCCAATATCAGTTACCATCAAAATGAACAAGAGATTGCATTCAGATATTCAACTTATTTCGCAACATAGATCACACTGCAATTAAGGATTCATGTGAAATTTGGGACAAAGGCTTTTCGTTGTTTAAATCACAATGCCATGATGACTTCCACATTATGAAATGATTTACTTTGGCTTAGTATTGATGTGAACTAAAAATGATGTTGACTAAAAACTGTCGAGAAGAAAAAGTGTACGAAATTAAGGTTTTTTCAAAGCGCAAGGGTACTTTTTTTAAGAAACTAGAAGTACAACCTAAATTTCAAAACCAGAAGTATTTGTTAGACAGTTTTTTTTTTTTTTTTTTTTTTTTTTTTTTTTTTTTTTTTTTAATTTTATTTTAAGATAAAGGGTGGAATAAGGCCACTATGTTTAATTAATAAGAAGTTAATGAAACAACTCTGATATACCGGAAGAAAACAAAAGTACAAAATAAAAGTACAATGCAGGAAGAAAATGAAAGCAAACAAACATACACCCCCAACAAATCCTGGGGGGTGGGTCTAACTACTCAAACATCAAGCAATCAGAGAGCACAGTAGGTTGGTACAAAACACAAGCTGGCAAAGCACTGTCATGACTGGTGAAGTCAGTCCCTTAGTCCAGCGTCGGCCCGAACTCTACCTCCTCATCGTCAAACTCCTCTACCTGGAAAACTCTGGCTATCCTTCCTCTTACCCCCGTTGCCGCAGCTGTAGCCCAAAAAGAGATAAGATGCATGATGTGAGTCAGATTACCAGAAATACTATTACATGAAGCACGAAAATAAAAATTATTTCTGTCAAGCCATAACACCCATGTTGTTGCCGCTATTGCGATGTACCACGCATCCTTCATATCATGTCGAATCGTTGCAAATTTGGGACAAATCCACAAATTCTCATATTCGCAGGGGTAGTCTCCTGTTCCTAAGGCTCGGAGTACCTCAACCATAGTTGCCTTACTTCTTGTTATACAAAGTTAAAATCACTTGTTAAGGTGTGGTGGGAAAAGGGAGAGATATATGTTCAAAAGAATGATCGGCGCAAGACTAGAAATTACAGTGTCTGAAAATCAGTTTGGATTTATACCTGAAAAATCAACAGTGGAAGCAATTTATGTATTGAGGAGGCTTATAGAAAAATATAGAGAAATAAGAAAGATCTACATATGGTATTTATAGATCTAGAAAAAATACACGATAAAGTCCCTAGAGACTGTATGTTGGGTGTTAAATATTAAAAGAGTAACTATTCGGTATATTGAGATAATTAAGGATATGTATGAAGGGGCAAAAACCACAATTAGAACAACCACATAATAGACAAGTGATTTTCTATTACAGTAGATTTACACCAAGGTTCAGCTTTAAGCCCATACCTCTTTACTTTGGTTATGGATGAATTGACGTGAGGAATACAAGATAATGTGTCTTGGTGTATGTTTTTTGCCGATGACGTCGTCTTAAAGGACGAGGCTATAGTATGAATCAATGCGAAAGTAGAATTGTTGGAAGAAACTTTGGAAGCTAGAGGCGGCTTTAGAATAAGCAGAACTTAAACAGAGTATATAGAGTGCAATTTTAGTAATATTCGGAACACAACTGAGGAATTAGTGAAACTTGATGGTCGAGATATGTAAGAGATACCGTTTTCGATATTTAGGCTCGATTATACAAAGATATGGGGAGATTTGTGAAGATATTATACATAGGATCCAAGCAGGGTGGCTTAAGTGGAGAAGTGACATTGATGTTTTGTCACAAACGTATACCTTTGAAGTTAGAGAAAAAGTTTTATAGAACGGTTGTTAGACCATCAATGATGTATGGAGCACAGTGTTGGGCAACAAAGAAACATATCCAAAAAATGAGTATATCGGAGATGAAGATGCTAAAATGAATGTGTGGTAAAACCAGGCAGAATAGAATTAGAAACGAATATATACGAGACATGGTAAAGGTAGCTCCTATCCAAGATAAGTTAAGGGATAATCGTCTCAAGTGGTTTGGACACATGCCACATGTAGACCTAGTAGTGCCCCCGTTAAAAAATGATTTGATAAGTATTGAGGGTAGAGTTAGGGGTAGGGAAAGACCTGAACTTACTTGGGTGGTAACGGTGAAAAATGATTTGATAGCTTGTGATCTTACGGAAGATATTGCGCTAAACCGAGAATGAAAAACCATGATTCATGTAGTCGACCCTAACTAGTTGGGAAAAAGGTTTTATTGTTGTTGCTGTAGAAAAATCTGTTTCTAAGAATGCTTGGTGCCCAACACATCTTTTAATCAGTTTTATCAAACACCTATTTCGTACCAAAATCAGGCTCTTAGAGCATCCACAGTCGTTTTTCTCATTTGCTATAATATGGCAGCTACAGTAATAGCAAATGCGATCGTTCACTGCAGTCGTCGTTTGCTATATTTTTTCTATTTTTTAGAGAGACGGGGTATCATACCCCGTCCGATCGTTTCAAATAAATTAAAAAAAATTAATTACTTATTAACTATTAAACTATATTAATTAACTAAATTAAATAATATAAAACTAACTAAACCTAACTAATATACTAACTAAACCTATTAATATACTAAACTAATCCTAAAAGTACCCTGCACACAGCATTAAATTTCCCCTTCAAAGCTGGACGGGGTATCATACCCCGGACGGGGTATGTGTCCCCGTCCCACCTTTTTTTTTTTTTTTTTTTTTTCCTATCGCTCAATCCTGAGCGTTCGTTTTATTAAAAAAAAAAACAAATAAAAAAAAAGGGAGAGACGGGTTTTGATACCCCGTCCGACCTTTTAAAAAAAAAAAAATTTAAGAAAATAGGAGAGACGGTATATGATCCTCCGTCTCAGTCGATTAAAAAATATTAAAATCCTTCGGACGGTATATGATTCCCCGTCTTCTATATTTGAGAATTCTTCTTTCGTTTCTCAAATTTGAGAAACATATTTGAGAGGAATGGGAAAAATGGCAATTATAGCAAACGAGTGCAGCGCACCGTTTGCTATAATATGGAAAAATGGGAGAAATAGAAAACGACTGTGGATGCTCTTATCTAACACCAAAAGCAACTCTTAAGGTGTGGTAGGGAAAAGGGAGATATCTCTGTTTTAGATATATGTTTCGTGCTCAATACATTTTTTAATCAGTGTTTCAAACACCTATTGTGTACCTAAATCAGGGCTCTAGGTAGCACCACAATTGCAAATGCTAATCACAACATGATATAGAGAAAAAATCAGTAAAAATTAAGTGAAGCACTGCTATTACTATTGCTGGTCTTGCATGAAAACCTCTATATACCTCGTCATCTAATGATTGTTGAAATGAAGTAATAGAATGGGTTAAATTTTAGAATAACTTTTTCGTATCCTATATTTGTGGTCATGTACTTTCTATTTTTTGCTATATTTGTTACATTATGTTTCTTAGGCCTTCAAAGCTCAGTTATAAGAGGCTAAAAGCTATACATTGTCCCTTCTCATTTTCTTTCTATTCCTCTTCGTAGGTCTTTGAACCTTTTGGCCCTGTGGAACTTGTGCAACTTCCTCTGGATTTAGAAACAACACAGTGCAAAGGCTATGGATTTGTCCAAGTATGAATCATTGCAACATGTGGTTTTTACAACAACTGTTGATATACTCATTACAGTTTTCACTCGTCAGTTTTCCAATATTGAGCACGCAAAAGCTGCACTGAGTTTGAATGGGAAGTTGGAGATAGCTGGTCGGCTCACCAAGGTACTATTACTATGGCTTTTCTTCATTTTGCACTTTTTCTGAGGAGTTATATATGTTAGATATTATAGTCCCATATTGGGTATTGGGCTAATTTTGTATTTGGTTCACTCCTATATATAGGAGATATTGTACTCAGTTATTTCTCAATTCAATATTCAGTATTGTTTTCATCTCTCTGATTTATCTTAATATGGTATCAGAGCCAATTATACAAATTTTCTTCTCCTAAATTTCTCCATCAAAAAAAGAAAAAAAAGGAAGGAAATCAAGCAATAAGAAATCATCAGTTCATCGTCACCAACAAGAAATCATCAGTTCATCGTCTCTAACAAGAAATCATCAGTCTTCAACATCGTCAACTTCATCATCATCATCAACTTCATCAAAATTGTAGGCAATAGCACCCAATAGCCTTCGGAACCCATCCCTCACCTTCGGAACCCATCCCAACAGCACCCAATAGCCGAAATCCCTCTCTCATCCCCCCCACCACCTCGTCCCCGCCTTGCTTGAAATCCCACATCACCTCGCAGAAATCCGCCCCTTACAAACCCTAGCCACCCTTCTCCTCTCCCACCTTAACATCTAACCGTACTTCCCCATTATCCTTGTAAACCCATTACCCATCACCCGACCCGGAATCCAATAACCCATTTCTTTTTCTTCTCTTTCCTGTTTTTCAAAAAAAAAACAGAAAAAAAATAAAAAAAAAATCGAAAAAAATGGAAAAAGAAAACAAAAATACAGGTACTACTACAACCACTGGATGGAATCTCAGTCTCTTCCACATATTTTCGCCTCCACCGACTTCCCCGCTACAACCGCCTCTCGTTCCTCCTCCAGATGCAAATAGCAGCAGCACCACCTTCAGTCTGCCTCTGGCCTCCTACCTTCTCCCAACATCATTCCTCACCCTACCCACCTCTACTTCTGCCACCGGTAGCACCGCCCTACTCCCTACCCCGATTCAGACACCAGCAGCATCTCTCTCCACATTGTGCTCTCAGTCACAATAGGGCTAGTCTCATTTCTCCTCGCAGTGCTTCTTCCCTCACATCCTCAGCCATGCCCGTCACTCCAGCCTTACCGTCTCCTGCTGATTGGGCTAATCTTCTACAATCCCTCACTCAGCTGGAACTACAGCTCATGGTTCAGTTTATCAATGCTGGCTCCTCTGCTCCTGCATTTTCTGCCACTCCCGGTATGAATTCGTTCTGAATTTTAGATTCTGGTGCATCATATCATCTCATTAGTAATCAGACATTGTTCACCACATGCACAACACTTCCCTCTCACTCTCCATCTCTACACACAGCTGATGGCTCACTACTTCTTATTACACACTCAGGGACAATTAGCTCTCCCACTCTCATATTACCATATATTCTTTATGCTCCTCATTTATCAATAAACCTTATTTCTATTAGTGCATTGTGTGATAGTGGTCTTGTCATTGCTTTTGACTCTTTAGGTTGTTCTATTACTGATTCCTCCACCGGTTAGGAGTTTGGGCGTGCTAGTCGTCAGGGTCGTTTATATTATCTAGATTTTCTTCATGCACATCACTCTCCTTCTAGTTTTGCCGGTATTGTTTCCTCTGATGCTGATCTGCGGCACAGACGTTTAGGTCATATTAGCGCATCACGACTCCAGACTATAGCTCGCAGTGGTGCCCTTGGTTCTCTCACTTTTAAATATTTATCTGATTGTCAATGTTGTCATTTGGCCAAACACATTGCCCTACCCTTTAGTTACAAAAGAACTTCTGAAACCACTCATCTTTTTCAACTTGTTCATTTTTACAGATGGGGACCCTCTCCCGTACCTTCGTGGAAAGGCTATCTCTATTATGTTGCCATCATCGATGACTTCACTAGACATACATGGGTTTTTCTTATGCATCAGCGATCTGAGATACCTGATATTTACTGGTTCTTTATAACTATGATTCACACTCAGTTCGGTGTGTGCATTAAGAATTTTCGATCGGACGGTGCATGTGAGTACACTTCCATCACTATGAGATCGATCCTTCAGTCTCAAGGCACCCTTTTCAGAAATCATGCCCTCACACACATGAGCAGAATGGTGTAGCTGAATGCAAACATTGTCACATCCTTGAAACAACTCACTCTCTTTTACTCTCTTCTTCCGCTCCTCGTTCTTTCTATACTGAAGCTATCATGACTTCTGTTAGTCTCATCAACATTACTTCCTCGCTGCCCTAGCTGGTACGACGCCTTATGAGGCTCTTTATCATTTACCTCTCGACTACAATATGCTCCATACCTTTAGGTGCACCTGTTACGTCCTTCTCCCTCCTACTGAGCGCACGAAGCTCTCCACTCGTGCTGCTAAGTGCGTTCACCTAGGTTTCAGTCCCGAACACAAAGGATTTTGATCCATCAGCGGGTCATGTTTGCATTTCTCGATATATATCCTATGTGGAAGACTCCCCTTACTACCTGACTCCCCCTGAGGATACTAGATTTCTTTACTCCCCAGTTGTTGCTAGCCCACCGACTTCATCTTCCCGCATTCCTTTTGATCCCACTCCTCTGGCTCCATTCACATCTCCTACAGTCCTTACACCTATTGTTCCACCTACTGAAACACCACCTGCATCCCCACAGTAGCCGGCACCCACCCCACCTACTTTCCCACCGACACATGCACCTACTCCACCATCCTCACCCCCACATTCTGTCAGTCCACCACCTTATCGTCAGTCTACCCATTCCACTTCTGGTATTCCTCCGACATGTTATACACCTAATGCCACTGATCCTTCTGACCAGTTTGGTTTTGCCACTCTAGCTTCCTACTCACCACAGTTTCATGCATATCTCACTGCTATACACTCTACACGTGAGCCCAGAACCTATCAAGACGCAATTCAATAACATGAATGGAGAAAAGCTATTACAGAGGAATTCAGTGCATTCGATCAGACTGACACTTAGGATGTTGTTCCTCTACCAGAGAGCGTTCAGCCTATTATCTGCAAGTGGATCTTCAAGGTCAAATATCAACCTGATGGATTTATTGAGCGGCATAAGGCTCGTCTAGTAGCCCGAGGATTTACGCAGGAGCATGACATTGATTATGATGAGACCTTTGCTCCCATTGCACAGATGACTACTGTTCGCACTCTTCTTACTGTTGCAGCCATCCGCCAATGGCCGTTATACCATATGGACGTGAAGAACGCTTTTCTTCATGGTACCTTATTTGAGGTTGTTTATATGGATCCTCCTCCTGGCCTCCCTACTCCTCTTCACCATGTTTGCCGGTTGCGTCGGGCTATATGGTTTGAAGCAGACCCTTCGAGTCTGGTTTGAGTGTTTTTACCTTGTCATCACCAAGGCTGGTTTTAGTCAGAGTTCTCAAGACCATTATATGTTTATGTGGTCATCACCGCAGGGGAGGGTACTTCTACTACTCTATGTTGACGATATGATAATTACTGGGGATGACTCTGCAGGTATTACATCCACCCAGAAATACCTTCATCAGCAGTTCCATATGAAAGACCATGGCAGACTACATTATTTTCTGGGCTTAGAGATTGCACATAGATCTCGGGGAATACTCACCTCTCAACAGAAATACACATCAGATATTATCTCCGCTGCATGCCTTTCTGAGAGTCGATCAGTCGGTACACCCTTAGAGCTTCATGTGAAGCTTCGTCCCACTGATGGTGAGCTCTTTCCTGATCCCACTAGATACAGACAGATTGTCGGACAGCTTGTTTACTTATGCATGACCAGACCTGATATTGCTCACGCAGTCAGTATTGCCAGTCAGTTTGTTTCTGCTCCTACATCAGTTCACTACGGTGTGCTTCTTCGGATTCTCAGATATCTTCGGGACACTATTACTCGCTCATTATTCATGCCTGCTATATTCAAACTAGAGTAGAGTGCATATTCTGATTCAGATTGGGCAGGTGATCCTACTACTAGACGGTCTACTACCGATTTCTGTCTATTTTTTGGTGATTCACTGATTTCATGGCGAAGTAAGAAACAGGTAGTTGTTACATGTTCTTCGACTGAAGCTGAGTACAGAGCAATGACAGCTACTACTAGAGAGATTGTTCATGTTCGTTGGCTTTTATCAGATATATGTGTCACTTTTTCAGGACTTACTCCTCTTCATTGTGATAATCGGAGTGCGCTACACATTGCAAGCAACCCAGTCTTTCATTAACGGACGAAGCATATAGAGATTGATTGTCATTATGTTCGTGAGCGCTTTGAAGCAGGGACTATTTCTCTTCATTCTAGCAGACGACAGACTTCTTCACCAAATCTCATACTATTCAGAGGTTTCGATATTTAGTAGGCAAACTCACACTGTTTGACCCACCATGAGTTTGAAAGGGGGTGTTAGATATTATAGTCCCATATTGGGTATTGAGCTAATTTTGTATTTGGTTCACTCATATATATAGAAGAGATTGTACTCAGTTATTTCTCAATTCAATATTCAGTATTGTTTTCATATCTCTGATTTATCTTAACAGTATAACACATGATGTTTTCTACCGATTTCCAATTAGTAATATATATTAATTTAATGATGTCTGCATGAATAGGTATTGGCAGTCACTGATCATATCACTGTGCCAGAAACTGGAACAAATGCTGCTAATTTTGATGACGATGATGGTGGCTGTTTGGTGAGTAAGAAAAATGTCCCCCCCCCCCTTTTCTTCTAGTTAAATGACCTTTATATTTGCTTGCTGCTGGGTTGTAGCTGGTGGAGTACCAAAGAGGTCGTTGAGAAGAGGGAAGAATAAAATGCTTATTATGCAAAACAAAAGGAAGGTAAATATGAGTTTCTCTCTCTAGAAAATCTAGATAGAGAAGCTCCCCCCTAAATACCCAAAAACCAAAAACCCAAACCCTGGATCTGAGCTTGGGGGGCGGCAGGCGGCTAGGGTTTCAGCGCCGACGCCCCCTCCCCCCTCCCCCCTCCCTGCTTCCTCTCAACCCCTCTCTCCCAAATCTCTGTTTCTCTTTCCCTCTCATTCCCCCCCCCAAATCCTTGCTTTTCTTCCCTAGATCTGAGCTGGGGTTCCATCGACGGCAATGGTCGGATGGCAACGCAGGTCGCAGGAGCTAGGGTATCATCACCGGCGATGGTCGGATGGCGATGCAGATTGCAAGGATGGTCGAGAACGCCGCGATGATCGGATGGTCAGATGCGACGATCGAGAACGCTGTAATCATCGGATGGTCGACAGCGATGGTCGAGTTCACCGGGATCTGAGCTAGGGTTTCATCGACGTCGATGGTCGGACGGCAGCAGATCGCAGGAGCTAGGGTTTCATCGACGGCGATGGTCGGATGGTGATATGGCTAAAATTGGGGTTAAATCGGGACCGTCCAGATCGAGCACGAATCTTGAAGCGCGGGGGTAAAAAGGTAATTTCACATACAGATGGATCCAAAACGGGTATTGGGCCTCCTTCTCACGAAACCAACCGCCCGCGAATAGATCCACTCCAGCTGGGTGCGGGTCCCGACCCGATACAAGCCCGGTCCACCAAGGGAGAATCAGGCCACTGATTTGATTAGATCAAATCAATAAGCTTGATTTGCTCTCACCAGGGAATCAAGGCCTACTTTCCTAAAACAGAATAGGAGGATTTTGCTTCTAAATGTTAGCCAGGAAATCAGGACCCTGATCATTCCAAAGGCGACTATAAATACAGCCCCTCTACCACCAAGACCAGGTTAATCACTTTTTCACCACTTAAGCTCTTTCTTAATCTTTTGCTGATTACTGACAAGAGCGTCGGAGGGTGCGTCGCCGGAATCAACCCCGGTGTCTCGCACTTCCTTGCAGGTCGCGGCGGGAGCAAGAAGGCCGAGTCAGCTGTTCAGGTTTTCCTCGGATCCACAAATTCTATCTGTTTACCCCCACACCGAAATCAGCGGTAACAGATTGGCGCCGTCTGTGGGAACACCACACGAACAGTCTCAGCCCATTCTCCGTCGTCATCTGCAGCCATGCCGCCGAAGAAGAACAGGTCCAGAGGGTCGAACCGTGGGGGCAACCCCACCGACCCGGCAACTGAAGCTCCGGTCAATCCTGTCCTTCAGTCTGACCTCCCTCTGCTGACCCAGCAGGTCCCTCCTCCTCCTCCTCCCAAGCAGCAGCCCAACAACGGTCCGTCCGGTCACAACGGTCGGAAGGAGAAGCAGCCTCTCAATCCGGGCCACGTCTCAGTCCACAATGGGTCCTCGGACTCGATGGCTTCTCATCACCCCGACCTCCGCATCACACTCCGAAACCGCCATAAGGACGACGACCTCCGTACCCATCTTGACGAGAGGCGGACCCGAGAGGGAGCCTCCCGCCAGCGTCAAGGTGAGCGGTCGCCACGTCGTCGGGACGGCAGAAGGTCCCCGCAACACAGAGGCCGAGCGGTGTCCCCTGAACGCCGAAGAAGGAGGTCCCGGTCCCCCAGGGATCGGCGTCATCCGAGGGACCGAGATATGCCCATCAGCCGAGCCGAGTTCCTCCAGTTTCAAGAGACCGTTCTGCAGGCCCTCAATCTCCGACAGAACCCCCAGAATGATCAGAGGGTTCCGACACCCCCCAGGGATCCCAGTCCCCGGTGCCGAACCCGGAGTCCTTCCCCGGCTCCCAGCCGACAGCAGCGGCAACAGAGTCCTCGGCGCTCCCAGGAGTACCGGCGCCGCAGTCCACGCTCCCCTTCCTACGAAGAGGAGTCCGGAGGGTCGTACGACTACCAGCGGAGGGACGACGCCCTCATCCGCCGTATCCATGAGGTGGAGAGGCGCATCGGCCGCATGGACAGGGAGGAAGAGTCCCGAGCCGGAACCTTCCGTCCCAGCCGACCCCCCTTCTCGCGGTCGATCATGGAGGCCCATATACCGAGGAACTTCAAACCGCCACAGTTTGAAACATACTCTGGGGAGTCCGACCCAGTCGACCACGTCGAGAGCTTCAAGACCCTGATGTTGATCCATCAAGCTTCCGACGCAGTGCTCTGCAGGACCTTCCCTGCCACCCTCCGGGGGTCGGCTCGGGAATGGTATTCTAGGCTCGCCCCCTCGTCCATCTTCTCATTCGAACAGTTTGAGACACTGTTCATTACTCACTTCGTGAGTAGCCGACGAGCCGAGAAGACGAGTCTTTCCTTGCTGAACCTGCGCCAGGAGAAGCAAGAAAAGTTACGGGACTATGTGAAAAGGTTTACCGCGGAAGTCAGGTCAATTGCTTCCTTGGACCAGTCCGTGGCTACCGTGGCGTTCCAGTCGAACGTCCTTAACGCCAACCTCCGATCATCCCTGGCCAAGAAGCCCCCGCATGACTTCGCCGACCTCCTCCTGAGGTGCGAAAAGTACATCCGGGCGGAGGAGGCCGAAGCCCTTCCGAGCTTCGGGAGCACCGTCGCGGGGTCGAAGAGAAAGGCGACGGGAGAAGAAGGGTCCAAGAAAGCTCTGAAGGACATGGGCGGTCAGCGCCGCCCTCCCCCCAGGTTCGAGAAGTTCACTCCCCTCACCACTAATGTCTCTACTATCCTCATGGAGGTAGAGAAGGAGGGAATCATCCCTCCAGCCCCGAGGATGCACACTCAGGCGAAGAGGAGGAACAAAGATAAGTGGTGTCGTTACCACCGAGACCATGGGCACGACACGAACGACTGCCGAGCTCTGAGAGATGAGATCGAAGCACTCATTCGGAGGGGGCAGTTGGCCAAGTTCGTGAAAGCTAACGATCGAACAGATCGGAACTCACCTCCCCCTCGGGGGGCTAACAAGCGCTCCGAGCGGCGCGAGGAGACACCCGAGTTCGAAGAAGAACGGGTTTTGCACCTGATCCACGGAGGCCCAATGGGGGGCTCCTCTAATTCCTCCCGAAAGGCCTTCGTCCGGGAAGTCAACTCGGTCCACAGTGCCCCTCCCCCGAATGGTCTCAGCGTCCCTGTGTCTTTCTCCGATGCCGACCTCGAAGGAGTCCGAACCCCCCACTGCGATGCCCTCGTCATCGACCTCCGCATGGCCAACTTCAAGGTGCAGAGGATTTTGGTGGACAATGGGAGTTCGGTCAACATCCTATTCCTCTCGGCCTTTCAAGGCCTGCAGCTGTCCCGGGACCGCCTTAAGCCGGCCGGTTATACTCTCCACGGGTTCACGGGGGTCCCGGTAACCGTCGAAGGGGTGATAACCCTAGACGTTACTGCGGGAAGCACCCCTACTACCCGGACCGAGCCGATGGACTTCATGGTCGTCGACGTCCCGGCAGCGTACAATGTCATCCTAGGCCGTCCCGGCCTAGCCGCTCTGGAGGCTGTCCCCTCGGCATACCACTTGAAGATGAAATTTCCCACTCGCTCGGGAGTAGGGGAAGTCAGGGGAAGCCAGGAAACAGCTCGGAAGTGCTACATGACTTCCACCGGGGGACCAGTACTCTCGCTCGAGACACTAGAGATCCCCGAGCCGAAGGCCCGTCCAACGTCCGAGCCGGCGGACGAGTTAGAAGAAGTACTCTTCTCCGACGAGGATCCGAGCCGAAAATTCCTCGTCAGCAAGTCCTTGCCGACCGTGCTGTTCTCCGACTTGGTGAGGTGCATCCGGGGTAACCGAGACCTATTTGCTTGGTCGGCCGCGGATATGCCCGGCATCTCCGAGGACTTGCTCGTCCACCGCCTAAGCGTCGAACCGGGGTGCAAACCGGTTCAGCAGAAGAGGCGAAAGTTCGCTCCCGAGCGACAGCAGGCAATCAAGGAGGAAGTGGATAAGCTGCTGAAGGCCAAGTTCATCCAGGAGGTAAATTATCCCGAGTGGCTGTCGAATGTCGTAATGGTCAAGAAGTCCAATGGCTCGTGGAGGATATGCATCGACTTCACCGACCTCAACAAGGCGTGTCCGAAGGATCCCTTCCCTCTCCCTAACATCGACACCCTTATCGACGCCACCTCGGGCCATGAGCTCCTCAGCTTCATGGATGCCTTCTCGGGGTACAATCAAATCCGGATGTTTCCTCCAGACATCCCGAAGACCTCCTTCGTCACCGACCAAGGCCTCTACTGCTACCGAGTAATGCCGTTCGGTTTGAAGAACGCAGGCGCCACCTACCAGCGCCTCGTCAACAAGGTTTTCCAGCATCAGATCGGCCGAAACATGGAGGTGTACGTCGATGACATGCTCGTCAAGAGCATCCGCGGCACCGACCACGTAGCCGACCTCCAGGAGGCCTTCGGCGTGTTGAGGAAGTACAACATGCGGCTAAACCCGAACAAGTGTGCGTTCGGAGTCTCCTCTGGCAAGTTCCTCGGTTTCATGGTGAGCCAGCGGGGAATTGAAGCTAACCCCGAGAAGATTAAAGCCATATTAGACATGGCCCCGCCTCGGAACGTCAAGGAGGTGCAGAAGCTCACCGGTCGGCTCGCAGCCATCGGTCGGTTCCTCTCCAAGTCAGGGGAAAAGTGCCTCCCCTTCTTCAAAGCACTCCGGGGGGCTAAAGGATTTGAATGGGGCCAAGCACAGCAAGAATCGTTCGACCAGCTGAAAGCCTATCTGGTGAACCCCCCTCTGCTAAGTAAGCCAGTCCCGGGCGAGCCTCTCTTCATCTACTTGGCCGCTTCCGAGCAGACCTTGAGCGCTGTCTTGGTAAGAGAAGAGGACCGGACCCAAAGGCCCATTTACTACGTGAGCAAGGTGCTTCGGGATGCCGAGCTCCGCTATCCGAGGATAGAGAAGATAGCCTACGCTCTGGTCATGGCAGCAAGAAAGCTTCGGCCCTACTTCCAATCTCACTCGATCGTCGTCCTCACCGCTCAACCCCTCAAGCAAGTCCTCCACAAGCCCGAAACCTCGGGCCGGCTGATGAAGTGGTCCATAGAGCTAAGTCAGCATGACATCTCCTATCAGCCTCGGACGGCAATTAAGGCACAGGCTCTCGCCGACTTCATTGTAGAGTCCACCATCCCTGAGGTCGGCCACGTCCCAAATGGGCCCCCCATTTGGACGGTCTTCGTGGACGGATCCTCTTGCAGTGAAGGAAGCGGCGCCGGCATTATCCTGAACGGCCCTGACAGCTTCGTCCTGCAGTATGCGATCCGCATGAACTTCAAGGCCTCGAACAACGAGGCGGAGTATGAGGCCCTCATAGCTGGTCTCGGACTCGCGCGAAGTGCTGGGGCGCAGCGCCTTCGGATTCACAGTGACTCCCAACTAGTCGTGAACCAGGTCTTGGGCGAATATGAGGCCAGGGACGAGCGAATGGCGAAGTACCTCGCCAAGGTCCGGGACCTCATGGGCCGGTTCGAAGAAGCCATCATCCAACGGGTCCCCCGGGAGGAGAACTCACAAGCTGACGCTCTCTCCAAGTTGGCATCGTCTTCTCTACAAGGTCTCGAACAGACCGTACTGATTGAAGTCCTCTCTAAACCGAGCATTGAAGACGAGACACCTCGCTCGGTGGAGTCATTGCCGGTCATGCTGCAGGACAATTGGATGAAGCCACTGGTTGAATTCTTGAGGGATGGAGTTCTGCCCTCAGATCCCAAAGAAGCACGCCGAGTCAGAACTCGGGCCGAGCGCTATGTTTTGATCGAGGGCGTCTTATACAAACGCTCCTTCTCTCAAATAGATGGCCGACCTTACCTAAGGTGCCTCTCTCCGGATCAGGCCGAATATGCCCTACAGGAGCTTCATGAAGGCATCGGAGGGGCGCACTCCGGATTTAGGTCTTTGGCCTGGAAAGCTTTGAACTATGGGTACTTCTGGCCGACCCTTCTTCAAGATGCCGAGCGGCATGTTCGGCAATGCAGCTCCTGCCAGAGACACTCCAACATCCGACGTCTCCCCCAGGCCAACCTCACCTCCCTATCGAGCCCTATCCCCTTCGCGATGTGGGGAATGGACTTACTAGGGCCTTTTCCGCCGGCTCCGGGTCAGCTCAAGTTTTTAGTCGTCGCCATCGACTACTTCTCGAAGTGGGTCGAGGCCGAGCCCCTCGCCAAGATAACCGAGAGCAAAGTGGTGCAGTTCTTCTGGAAGAGCATCATATGCAGATTCGGCGTCCCCCGCGTCCTCGTGACGGACAACGGGACTCAGTTCACTGGCACAGCATTCCGAGCCCTATGCGACGACCTCGTCATTCAACAGCGCTTCTCGTCCGTCTCACACCCTCAGTCGAACGGACAGGCCGAGAACGCTAATAAGCAGATCCTCGCAGGCATCAAGAAAAGGTTGGACAAGTGCTCCAAGGGTTTGTGGGTCGACCAACTCCCTAATGTGTTGTGGAACTACCGCACGAGCAAGCGGACGCCCACCGGAAAATCCCCTTTCAACCTTACTTATGGGGCCGAGGCCGTGATCCCCCTCGAAGTCGGAATACCTTCCCCCCGGCTCATCGCCTATGACGAATCGCAGAATGCCAGGGACCTCAGAGGAAACTTGGACCTGATAGATGAACTGAGGGAAAGGGCATCGATTCGGCAACAGAATTACAGAAGGAGGGTCGAGCTAGCGTACAACAAGAAGGTCCGACCCGCCAACCTTAAGCAAGGAGATCTAGTATTGAGAAAGCTAGCTATATCCCTCCCCAGTCAGAGGAGCAAGCTAGCTCCGAATTGGGAAGGGCCGTACCGGATCACAAAAGTTGTTCGACCTGGAGCATACCGACTTGAAGACATGGATGGCAAAGAGCTTCCGAGGACCTGGAATGCCGACCACCTCCTGAAATACCAAGAGAGCGCTCCGGCGCCTCTCTAGGTAATCCGAGGTGTCGAACCATTCCTCTCCTCTAACTTGTAACCTGTCCCATGAATTGTACTATGTAAAATGGTTCGCCGTCAAATATGAATAAAGAAAAGTTCTATTATGTTTGTGAATTTGCACGTTTCTCTCCCCTCTTATTTAACCGATGGTTCGGAGTCCAACACTCGGCTCGACTTTACCTCCTCGGCTCGTCTCCGGACGAACCAGGGGTAGATCACCGTTCGGAATTGCTCCCACAGCCGTTGAACTATACCGATGGTTCGGAGTCCAACACTCGGCTCGACTTTACCTCCTCGGCTCGTCTTCGGACGAACCAGGGGTAGATCACCGTTCGGAACTGCTCCCACAGCCGTTGAACTATACCGATGGTTCGGAGTCCAACACTCGGCTCGACTTTACCTCCTCGGCTCGTCTCCGGACGAACCAGGGGTAGATCGCCGTTCGGAACTGCTCCCACAGCCGTTGAACTATACCGATGGTTCGGAGTCCAACACTCGGCTCGACTTTACCTCCTCGGCTCGTCTCCGGATGAACCAGGGGTAGATCGCCGTTCCGAATTGCTCCCACAGCCGTTGAACTATACCGATGGTTCGGAGTCCAACACTCGGCTCGACTTTACCTCCTCGGCTCGTCTCCGGACAAACCAGGGGTAGACCGCCGTTCGGAATTGCTCCCACACCCGTCGAGCTCCAGCGATGGTCCCGGGGTCCAACACTTGGTTCCTAGTCCATCTAAACTACTCCGGTAGGTCGATGTCGGACCTTCGTTCGGACACAAAAAGACCGAATTCTCCTAACTACAAGCCGAAGACCGAAGACCCACAAACTCGGTCGGCTTCCGAGCAAGTGGCTTCCCAAGCGTGTAAACGGGGAAAATGCACTTTCCCCTCAATTTTCGTACGTGATCTTGATCAGACGGCTCAGATCAAGCCACCTGCGCAAAACGACAAGATAACGTTTTCTTGGGAACTGAGCCGCCTCGAGATTCGCGCCTACGTTCAACGACTCAGATCTCGCCACCTACTCTAAGCGACAAAATAACGCTTTTTTGGTACAGAGCCTTGCCGTATCGTGTCAAATCCACTAAATGACAAAGAGCCGCACCCCTGGAGATCCATTCGGCTAAACAGACGCACTCGGTTCAAAGATCTCGGCACGACCAATACGGTTACAAGCAAGGACAAACATACAAAGCAACGAAAGGGAATTTTATTAATTGTTGGCGCATAATACAAAACATTCCATTACAAAGTGTTGGCAAACAAAACACACAATGCCCGACCCACTGCACTTGTCTCTCACATAAAAACATCCTCACTAAACTATTCGTCCTCCTCGGCAGACGACTCCTCCTTCTCCCCCCGGAGCCTCGCCATCACACCACGCAGATGCCACATCTCTGAGAGCAGGTCATCCCGCTCGGCGACGATCTTCGACTGAATGTGCCGAATGCTTTTGACCCGAAGAGCGTTGCTGAATGCGGTCTGCGAGTCTTCATCCTCCCCTGCGAAGCTCAGTTCGACGATCTTATTCTCCAAGCGTTGGATCTCGGCTTCCCGGAGACTGAGGACCAACGAAAGGTGGTCCCACTCACTCTCGGCTCGGCGTAACTTCATGTCAGCACTCCTAGGGCTCAGAACCACTGTTCCAGAGGTGGCCTCGGATACAGAATCATCATTCGAACGCTCGGAGTCCGAGCCATGGATCGTCACAACGAGCTGAAAAGAAGGGAAAGCAAATAACACGGTTTCAATACACTGCCGGAGTCTAACACTTGAAAATTGTTTAATGGAGACTATTTGCATTCAGACATAATAGTGTTACAAACGGTCGACCGACCCCACGACCAAGTTGTTACAACAATCAACAAAAATAGAAAAACGACAGAATCAGAGCCTCTTCGGAAGGGGAATGCTTCGGTTTAGGGAAACACGAGGACGGCGAGGCCTGCCCTCCGAGCCCGACCCTAAACCAACGAAGCGCGATCCCCCTTCGCTGCTAGCTCTAACGGCGACGCCGGCCGAAGCCCCGCTCGACGAGGCTGCCGCGCTACTCTGAGCATCGGCTGGACTCCCCCTGGTCAACGGCGAGCGCATCGCAAGTTCGTGAAACGTAATCCCCCTCTCGCTCTCTTCGCGAGTGCACGAAGTGCTGCGAACGTTAGCCCTGACCGGTGCCGGCTTGAGCGACGCGATCTCTGCCTCCAGTTCGATAATCCTATCCCTCAAGACGTCGTCCTTCGCCAACTTCTTCGGTCGAGGGGCTGTCAACGAACCCGAGGCATCGGCGTTATCAGTCGCGAGCCGTCGGTAGTGGGTCACTTCAATCCCCCTATCTATTGTGATCCTTCTGAGCCTATCGACTTCGGCCGATAACCTCTTGCGCTCGGTTGACGCTTTTTCCAGTTCGGAAGGCAGCTTCTCCCTCTCCACCGAACGTTCTTTTTCCGCTAGCTCCAAGTATTGGACCTCGGCCAAAAGGTCGTCATTCTTCTGCTCGGCGGCAGTAAGCTCTCTACGGAGGTTCTCGACTTCGCCTTCGGGATGGGGAGCTGAAGAGTGCTTCCGGTACTGGTACAGCTCGCGACCATACCTCCGCAGAGCCGCCTTCGTATCCTCCAGCCTGCCGAGCAGGAGATATCGCTTATACCGGCTCTGAGAGAGCTCGTCCTTCATTTTCACCAGCTCCTGCCGAAGGTATGCAGCCTCCGTGATCGGACCGAATCTCACCTGAAATGCAGAGATAAATCCGAGGCCCAACACTTGGAGGAAGCTACGCCAAAACAAACACTAAGTCCGAGACTCAACACTTGGGCAAATTTTGGCCAAACAAAACAATTTTTCATTCAAAATTCGAAGAGTTCTACAACAGCGGTGGCCAGTCCGCAGTTAGGCTTACAAAAACAAAAAAAGAGAGAAAAGAAGACAACCGAGTCAGGGGTCGACCTTTTTGTCGTTCGGGTCCGTCGACCCCTCGGCCTTGTCCTTGCCCTCGCCTCCGCCACCTCCTTCGCTCCAGCTCTCCTCCTCGGAGTCGTCCTCCTTCTCCTCCTCGGCCGCGGCCTTCCACGGGTCCTCGACGGGTTCCGTCTCCCCCTCGGGGCCGATCAACCCCTCGGGGACAACCTCCTCACCTTCCACGAGGTCATAGAAGTTGTAGGAGGACGTGTCGAAGCCCGGGTTCTTGGCGACCACATGTTGCAAGGCACGGCCGTAGGCGTCCAGCATATTCTGGATCATGTGCATCGCGGCCTCCTCCTGCACGGCTTTCTTCACCCTCTTCACCTTCCTGAGGTGTTTTGCCTTGATCTTCTCGGCCCTCTTCCGAGCGTCCTCTGCCTCCGACCGAGCCTTGGCCAGCTCCTCCCTCAGGTCGGCAGCCTCCTTCACCGACGCCTCGAGCTTGGCCGCCGAATCCTTCAGCTCGGAGACCTCCTTCTCCGAGGCCTCGAGCTTGGCCACCGTATCCTTTTGACAGCTGAACAGCATCAGCCAGTTGCTTCTCCAGCCCCTCCACTTCGGTGGCCCTCTTCGTCGAAAGAAGCAACTCAGAATCGAGCCGCTTCGCGACCTTGACGCGTTCCGCCCTCTCCTTCTCCTTCTCCTGGTCCTTCCTCGCCATCTCCTCGAGCAGGAAATTGAAGTGGCAGATGGTCTGAAAGAGAACAACAGGGTTACAATCCGAATCCAAGAACTTGGAAAATTTTCTAAGGAAGAAATTCAGATGAAGAAGGAATCAGCCTACTTACCGACATGGTATCCCGGGCGATCTGCATCACGGCGTCCCCTGCCATCCCGGCCTTCAGGGTTGCTCGATCCTTCGGGGTCGGCAAGTGCCTTATCGCCTCCATGCAGATGTTCCCGTCGCCCAGGAAACCATCGGCGTTCATCACCTGCCAGTCGGGGACGAAGATCTGCTTGTGACGCTCGGTCAAGATCTTCTCCGCCTCGGCAGTGAGGGGCGGAACCGGCAAGGACAGCGCATCCTTCACCCCGAACACGCCGCTCGACGAACCCGGAGTGTCAGTCCCCGGGGTCGGCACAGGTGCATCCGAGGCAGGGGGATCGGAGACAATGGCCTCCCCCTGCTCGGGGACCACGACCTTCGTCGGAGAGACAAGGACCTCAATCTCCCCCTCCTTGAGAACCGCGACCTTCGGTTGGTCGGCAGTCTTTGCGACCGAGGGCTTCTTCGGAGCCCGGCTGTCCTGAGGCGCTGCCGACGGCCTCTTCTTCTTCTCCTGCTCTGCCCGGCCCTTCGTCACCAGAGCCTTATAATCAAGCTTCATTGTCTCTGCAAAAACCGGATGGAAAAACTTAGAAAATTTTTCATGAACTTTAAACAAGGAGTATAAATACCGGATGCATACGAGGGTCGATCGGACTGAGACCCCCACGGAACAGATGCTCCTCCGTTATATCCTTCCAGCTTAGCGCTGGCAGGGCGAGAAGCTTCCTCTGGACCTCAGCCTCCTCAGTATTCAGCGGGGCGTCCTTCTTTGTACGCTTGGGCAGGCCGTCTTTCGCCCAAACTGTCGGTATCACCCACGGCGTCAGATTTCGGACGAGGAAGTATTTATCCTTCCAATGTTTGATCGAGTCCGGGTTCTCGATCAACTTAACTCCCGTCCGAGGAGAAAGGAAAAACCTCTGCTCGTTACGCCTCGGCTGGCAAGGTCGGAATAGACTCCGAAAGAGGAACATAGTCGGCTTGGCGTCGATCTCTTGACATCGGTGAAGGAACGCCACGACATGCCTCCAGGTGTTCGGCATCAGTTGGGCAGGACTCAGACCGTACCAGACCAAGACTTCGACCACGAACGGGTGTAGGGGAAACCGGAGCCCGGCGATGAGGGAATCGACCGGGAAGACGCATATGTCCGGCGAGGACTTTGTGTTGGCACGGAACCCCGGGCCAGGAAGAAGCAGCGCATACTCAAGCGGGATCCGGAAACCCTCTCGGATCGTGCGGAGGTCAGCCTCGGTGAGAGTCGAGATCCTGTGGTCGACCTCGGACAGCTCCCTAGGCTCGTTCTCCTCCACCAGCTTCGCCGTACCTTGAGTGACCCTCTCCAAGGTATCCTCGGCGTAATCCTGGACGCCTCCCACGGTCGATACGGCGATAAGCTGCCGACCGAACGCCCCTGTTCTCTTCGGCGTTTCCACTATTGTGATCACGACTTTACCCTTTCGGGACTCCGCCGCGACTTCCTCGGGCACTTCGGCCACTTCACCCTCTCTATCCGGACGAACAACTTCTTGCTCGCTCGGCTCCATTACTCCCTTCCCTTTATCCCCTCGACCAGCGGCTTGCTCCGAGGCGGGGGTCTCAGCCGAAATCTTAACCATGTTTTCCTAAAAAGAGAAGGGAAAGAAACTGACCTTGAAGTGACAAGTGCGGTCGGAAAGTTCGCCGGAGCAAAGAACACTACCGCGACAGCTAGCAATGCCACCAAGGGAGCTAAAAACTGCGAAGCAAAGTAAAAACGGAAGAGAGAGAGTAAAAGTAAAAAGTGAAGACTTGGTCTTAGGGGGGTGAAGATTTATAGTAAAATTGGAACGTCCCTTGGACTTCCAATGAAACTTCGCGACTTTTGGGCTACTCTCGAAACGTTACGAAGGCCCATCACCACTACTCCTCTCACCAAGTCAACTAGCTCGGTCCCGAGGGATCCAAATCCGAGCTACGAGCGATCCGAACACGCCGACAACAAGGTCCGGTCGGAATCCGAGCAAGTGCCTTCCCGAGCTGGTAAACGGGGAAAACTCACTTTCCCCTCAACTTTCGCGCCCGATCTCGATCAGACGGCTCAGATCTCGCCAAGAGCACTAAACGACAAGATAGTATTTTCTTGGGAGCTGCGCCCGTCATGAGATGCGCGCCATCATCCAACGGCTCAAGGTGCGCCACGTCGCTCGGACGATTGAACCCTCGGACACCTCACCTATGCCTAGAGGAACCTGGAAAGATTTTGATTCAGTTTTGAGGCGCCGCCTTCGGCGAACACCCCCCAGGTCTCGTGCATCGGTCGGTATTCCGCCGACCACGAGCCCCGGTCGGGAACAGATAGGCACTCCCCCCATCTCTAACTTCCCCGGGCTGACATCCATCAGAAGCCATCAGCCCGGAAGGAAGACAGAGATGAGAGGGGACCCATCAACACCTAGAAACCAGGAGAAACACACCATTCCGAGCTTGTTGTTTACAACTGGAAGGCACGGCTTGTCAGAGGACACAGACCGCAGCGCCTTCACAGTTGCAAACAACGGGCTCGGACGGTCCAGAAGCCCGAGCTGCAACTCATGATAGAGAAGCGCGCCATCCCGAGCTAGTTGGTTGCAACTGGAAGGATCAGTTTGTCAGAGGACTCTGACAGCGGCGCCTTCACAGTTGCAACAAACGGACTCGGATGGCCCGGAGATCGGCATCGGACATGGATCGTCATTCTCCCACCAAGACCTCCGCCTGTTTCGGCACTCACTTCGGAGCAACCAAAGAAGGCAGAAGATCTTGGTGAGAGAACGACCACCCGTCCTCCCGAGACGGCCCATCCCTCAGATCCGAACTACGGTCGTCACCACTCTTGCCTTATTCTCCCCCGCTCCTGACATCCACTTAGGGACAGTCCGGAACGGGAGAAGATAAAGGTAAGAGAGCGACCACCCGTCCTTCGGAGATAACTCATCCCCCGATTTCGGACTACGGTCGTCACCACTACTACCTCGTTCCCCCTCGCTCCTGACATCCACTTGGGGGCCGTCAGGAACAAAGGGAAAACCAGGCAGAAGAGCGACCACCTCTCCGAACCTCAAGAGAGAAGCTACCCAAGGCAGATGCCTCCGAGGTCTGGAACTCAATTTGGTTGTGGCTAAAATGACAAAGGGAGTGGAGTACTTATAGCCTGCCTCCTAGAACCAGCCATTATGATCCTCGGAAGTTGAAACGCCACGCATTAATTAAAGGAATTATCCTTAATGACGTCGGGAAGGCGAAACGCCACACAAGTCACGAAGCGCCATTAAAACCATTGGGAACAGAGCCATCTCAGATTGCCAAAAACCACAGGCCCTCGGTCGGCTGCCGAGCAAGTGCCTTTCCGAGCGCGTAAACGGGGAAAACTCACTTTCCCCTCAACTTTCGCGTCTGATCTCAATCAGACGGCCCAGATCTCGCCGAGAGCACTAAAAGACAAGAAAGTGTTTTCTTGGGGACTGCGCCCGTCTCGAGATGCGTGCCGACATCCAACAGCTCAGATAACGCCACGTCGCTCGGCATGCCGAACACCAATGCCTTCGGTCGGCATCCGAGCAAGTGCCTTCCCGAGCTGGTAAATGAAGAAAAAAAGAGACTGAGCTACGTGGACCGCTGGATCTCTCAAAAATTCGCGCTCCCAATGATGAAGAGCCCAGATTGCGCCACGTGCGCTAAAAGACAAGATAGTGTTTTTTTGGGAACTGTGCCCGTCTCGAGATGCGTGCCACCATCCGATGGCTCAGATTGCGCCACGTCGCTCGGAACGCCGAACCCCCTAGTCTCCGGTCGGCAGCCGAGCAAGTGCCTTTCCGAGCTCGTAAACGGAGAAAAACGCTGTCGAGCGGTAACAACCATCAGATCTTTCCGAAGTTCGCGCCCGTCCACGATCGATGGCTCAGATCGAGCCACGCCATTAATCGGGATTTAAATCGTTTTTTATTTATTTTAATCATTTTATTTGTTTAAAAATTGCGAGAAAATTACTAAAAATTCGGGAAAATTAGCTAAAAATTCTGGGAGATAATTGAAAATTCGGGGACACACTTTCGGACCCCGGAGCGAACAATTATTACCCTGAATGCACCGCTAAAGCCCCCGAACGATTAGCAAACACATCGCAGAATTAAACAAATACTTCGAAAAAAGTAGATAAAGGACTGTCAGATACCCGACGTAGCTCAAGAACAGCACACAGCGTCAAAAGTTACCTCACTACTCCCTTTCTAGATTCAAAATCCCACATTTGGACTCCGATACAACTCCACCAGCCACTGAAACTACTGAACTACTCCTCAAAGTCTGATCACGCTCAGCCTTTAGGAGTGGGGGGCTCGTGATATGGCTAAAATTGGGGTTAAATCGGGACCGTCCAGATCGAGCACGAATCTTGAAGCGCGGGGGTAAAAAGGTAATTTCACATACAGATGGATCCAAAACGGGTATTGGGCCTCCTTCTCACGAAACCAACCGCCCGCGAATAGATCCACTCCAGCTGGGCGCGGGTCCCGACCCGATACAAGCCCGGTCCACCAAGGGAGAATCAGGCCACTGATTTGATTAGATCAAATCAATAAGCTTGATTTGCTCTCACCAGGGAATCAAGGCCTACTTTCCTAAAACAGAATAGGAGGATTTTGCTCCTAAATGTTAGCCAGGAAATCAGGACCCTGATCATTCCAAAGGCGACTATAAATACAGCCCCTCTACCACCAAGACCAGGTTAATCACTTTTTCACCACTTAAGCTTTTTCTTAATCTTTTGCTGATTACTGACAAGAGCGTCGGAGGGTGCGTCGCCGGAATCAACCCCGGTGTCTCGCACTTCCTTGCAGGTCGCGGCGGGAGCAAGAAGGCCGAGTCAGCTGTTCAGGTTTTCCTCGGATCCACAAATTCTATCTGTTTACCCCCACACCGAAATCAGCGGTAACATATGGTGATGCAGATCACAAGGATGGCCGAGAACGCCACGATCATCGGATGGTCGGCAGCGGTGGTCGAGTACGCCGTGATGGTCGGATGGTCGAGAACGCTGCGATGGTCAGATGCGACGGCTATGGTCGAGAATGCCGCATCTTTGGCGGGACCGAAGGTGCCACACGGGGTGTAGTTCGTCGTTCGTGACTGTGGTTGTGGGATGAGCTGACTGGAGCTGGCATCATCAGGGATGGCGATGCAGATCTCAGCAGTGCTCAGACTAGTGGCGTCGAGCGGGTGGTGGGAGTGCTGCCGGCGTGGAGCGGCGAGCGACGAACTACGGGGTAGTCGGGGCTATCGTGGAGGCATGTGGGGGAGGTCGATGAGAGAGTGGGGGGGAAGGGGGATTTCTGATTTGGGAGTGCTGCGGTAGGGAGGAGATTTGAATTTCAAATTGAGTTTTGAAATTTGAGTTAATGCGGTGGAATCTCTAAGATCCAAATTTGTCCCTAATATCCAATTACAACCGACTTACAAGTAGCAACAAAATGTATCCTAGTTGATGTAGGCGACGATTGTCGGGCAACTTTATAGTTTGGGTTCTACTTTGACCTTGGTTGATTGAAGTGAGGGGTGCCTTTGGTTCTTTCATGTCAGAGGGCTCGCAGGGGTCATGTGCAACGTCTACTCTCGTTGCGAGGTTGCGGTGAGAGTCATCGAGGGTGAAGCGAGGGGATGAGAACGAGGACTCAATCTTGACATGAAATTGTCAGATTGGTGGAGTGCTTACGGGGTCTCTAATATGGCGCTTACGCTTGTCGTATGGATCACTGCTGGGGCCAACGAGGGAGAGCGTACGATAGTTGGAGAGGATAAACGGCGTACAAGCGAGGGACTGAGTGAGAGAGTGAGCCCAAATTGGCACGAGAAAGTTGTCATGGCAGGGGTGGCCATTCAGTAGGACTAGATTTCGTTGTATTTTTGTTTGTTGGTGGGGTGTATGAATTCCAGAACTCAGCCTGTTGGGAGCTAAACTTCATAAGCCATATTTTTGGTTTTTTGTTTTGTTAAAGTTTTTAATGAAACACGGGGGGGCAATTGCCAACCTTTTACGATAAAAAAAAACGAAAGGAAGGTAAATATATAAAAGAGAAGAATGAAAATGACATGAAAACATCTCTACTACTATAATGGGAGAAGGCCTTAGTGTAATTTGTCCATCTACCAATCCGTGCAACGCATGTGCATAACTATTGTAAATGAGGTTTCCGATCAAATCCAGACTATGTCTGAATTTTTACTTTTAAAAAAACTATATTTATTAAGACGTGCATCGCACATGTAAACTACTAGTATACATAGTTACAAACCCAGTTCAAAGAGAAAGTATGATCAGCCGGTGGCAAATGTAGATGAGAAAGAGAACCTACCTAACATTTGCATCTACAAAACCTACGATTAAGTTCAAGTCCTTGGAAGTAACAAACAAAATGATAATGTTAATATCTAAAGGAGGTTCATATACTAATAACCAAATTAGTGGATTTCAGACAACTATTGTGCTGAAATAGAGATATCACCTAAAACGGATACGCAATAAATATATCATATCACCATACAACTGCCATGTAAAGAATTGTCAACCTGGTGAGGAGTTTAAATACTCAGAGCAGATGCTCCTATGCAACACAGCTACAAAAAAGAACTACTATTTACATCTACAGGCTAGACGAACATTTTCATTACCAGACATGTCCAATAAACTAAAACAAATAAACACAGATGCTAAAATTTCAGATTCTCCAATTAACGCGGACATGTTTATATGATCATAAACAGCACATACTACTCATAACAATATAACAAGTTTTCTCAAGTCAACCAGTCATCAGAATAGTTTTTTATTTTTTTATCGTTAAACGGTGGGTTGAATACCCCGCGTTTCATTAAAAAAAATTTAACAAAACATACAACAAAAAAATAAGGCTTATGAAGTTCAGATCCCAACATGCTGGGTCCTAGAACTCATACACCCCAACCAACAGACAAAAATACAACGAAATCTAATCCTACTGATCGGGAGCTCATGCAAGTCAATTTCTCATGCCAATTTGAGCTCATTCTTCCTCTCAACCTGTCATTAGAATAGCCTTTATAAACTCACATGTTAGGAAACTTGTGGAATGGAATGGTGAAGCTGAAAACTCAAGAGTTTTGCAAAAGACAGAAATGCACCTAAAGTTGAAAATTCCTGTCTAGCAACAGAAAATAATTATTTCTATTCTGAGAAAACATCTAAAATTTTAAATTCTGCATTAAAGTACACAACCTTTTCTTATAACATGTAATCATACTTAACTGTGATTGCTAACTAGCAAGTTAATCAGTTTCAAGGATTCGTAGAAGATTGAAAAATCCAAACTCTTGCCACACATACCTGACGAAGTTTTTTTTTTTGTGATAAAATGACCGCTCTGGGTCACCAGTTTCATTAAAAAGGTTTTCAAGAAACCAAATATTACAACCAACAAATATTACAACCAACATAAGTTCCATCTAGATTCGCAGATTTAGACCTCAAAAACATCTAAGTACATAAGGATTACAAAACGAAGTTCCCATCCATGCATGAAACCAAAACAACCAGCCTCGAGTCAAATAGCAGATCCATGCATGTCACTGTCCTCCTCTGAACTGGCATGCCCCCCCCTTGCAAGCCTATAGAATTTACTCAGCATCCTCCATCTTTTTAGCCCCTGTTTGATCTGCCCACGCGATATACCTGACGAAGTTGATCTTCAGGAATGTTGAAATGCAGGCTGCCAACATAAATTTTCATAGCAGCTCCAGCTCCTGCAAGGCCAGATCTTCCAGTAGCAGTTGACTGAACAAGATTCTTTTCAGCTTCTGAAGGTTTCGCCATCACTGGTTGACCTAAAAACTCTTGACCACTCATAGCTATTCCCATCCGTACTGACAGTGCATCATGTAACTCAATGTACCAGTAAAGTTCCAGTGCACAGAATGAATTAAGAATTTTTAACAGAACTAGAGCTAAATTTTTGAGACTTCAGAAAAATTAAAAGCTACATGAAACATTTCAAAATTTCTAGTCAACACATCTTGCTATCCGAAACCAGAACATTGAGTACAAAGGAAGGAATTTCCAAAGCACACTAGAGCAAAAAAAGACTACAAATATACTGCCTGGAGATCTGAGAAGCACCAAATCTCCTGGTACGATTCTTAACAATCTACTAAATTGTCTTTTTAAATCTGTTGGATATATAGGTATATTCTCACTATATGAATAATACTATGTGTAATATTATTCTATGGGTAACACGTGTGTTACATGTACTAATTGTATGGATATTGGAACGCGGGTTGAGTGGGTTGAGAACCCAGTACCCAAACCAGTATTTATCCTATAAATACTGGCTTGTGATGGTAGTCTAGGTATTCCAATTTTAATACATAGGGTAAATATCTCAAGCACATTAGTCTGGAATATTAACCCTAATTGCAATTGTTATAATTTTTCATAATCTCTAACAAAATCTACTGCCACACAAAAATATAACAATATATAATTCAATCTTGTAGGTCATGGAAGCACGAACTACATGGATCGGCAGTCAATACTTTTGAATTAAACCAGTCTATTTAATAGCCGCTCATCACCAAATCACCATCATGACATATTCAATCAAAAGGGATGAGCTATGGAACACAAGTAGGGCTGCAAACGAATCGAGCTATTCGCGAGCTATTCGGCTCGAGCTCGGTCAAAGCTCGGCTCGAACCGAGCTCGAGCTCAATCGTTTCCTTGACGAGCTGAGCTCGAGCTTGGGTTTTTTTTAGGCTAAGCTCGCGAGCTATTCGGCTCGAATACGGTTAAAGCTCAGCTCGAACCGAGCTCGAGCTCAAAACTAAGCTCGTTTCCTTAATGAGCCGAGCTGAAGCCTGAAGGTATTCGGCTCGGCTCGGCTCGATTGCAGCCCTAAACACAAGCCTCCATCAAGGAGATGATAAAATCTTCTGACCAGTTGGAATAATGTGCCACATAGGTGCAGATGGCCTTTACACCTCTAGCCTAGAGTTTACGCATTGAACACGGGTTGCACCATATTAGTTACAGACTTTTATGTGACCTCAAATGACGAAAGAAATTTGTAAGAAATATTCCTCTTTTTTTTTTCATTTTCTTCCCTTTAAAAACCCTGATCATTCCAGGCAGATAGGCTCTAGGCAAAGCCATCCCCACTCTGTGTTCCTTGTTTTTCACAACCTTGAAAGGGTGTAGGCCCAACACTGACTCTCCCTAATTTAAACGTCAAATTCCTATCCAAGAAAATTATGAACAAAGGGGATCTCTTATTATTTCAATCAAGAGTTCATAAAGAATGGAAAAACATTTAGAGGAAGGAGCTGGGACACGCATTGTAGTTTGAGAACTGAACATGATGAAATTACAACACACATACCATAGACATGGTAGTCCCAAAAGAACTCCAGTACCATCGTCAAGCTAAACACTTCATATCCAATCAAAAACTCATTATATATGATGGAGTTTTAGGGTTTGGAAGATGGCTTGCGGGTAGGGTATGTTAGAGGGTTTTGGGTTGGGTATTCGGTAATAGGATTTTGTGTGTATAGTTAATAGAATTTTGTATAGGATTAAAAGATTATTAGGTAATTGATTGGGGATAATTTGCAATTGGATTTTAATAATAGTATTTGGGTTTAAATATAGGAATAGGAGATGGCGAAAAGAAACCACGAGCACCCAAGAACACGAGCCAAAAGAAATAGAGGAAGAACACAATAAAGAGCAAAATAATAGCCAATACACAGAATTGAGACAAAAAACAGATAGCGAATACAAGAAGATCAAATAAAAATACAAATGAATATATTGAAGACAAAAATCCAATATACGGCCCAAGAATAGATACAAGGAAGAATACAAATACAAAAAAAGAAAATACACAAAAAGGGGAAACATGAGTTACATCTATACTATTATTAAGCAAAGCCTCATTTTTGCGGCTTTTTACTATCATACCCTCATAAACATAAAAGGCTAAAAAAAATATTGGGTTAATATCGGAGGTCAAATATGTAATTTGCATGAATTGGAAAAATAATTAACATGCATAGATTTGCATGTCTGCATAGATTTAGTAAAATAATTAATAGTATAGATTTGCATGTACTTGCATGCACAATTTATTCATAATAAAGTTTCCTCCTATCAAAGCCATTATGTCTAACACATGCATACAAATATCAAAAAGAATAAATTGTACATGCTTCTACATGCATGCATGCATGCAACCTCTTCGGTGACCTGTACTTCCTCAAAATCCTACACACCTTTATAGACATGCATCGCACGTGCATTGTACTAGTTGTAATTAGGAGAAAAAATATTTGATCTTAGATATATATAGAGATAAATGGATAGATATTCAGATCTTAGAAAAGGAAGAAGAAAAAATAAATAAATAAATTAGTCTATCAAATTACAGATCTCAAATCAGAGAAAGTAGGTTATGTATTGGATTGATTGATAAATTATAATTAGATTTTTCAAACTCTCAAAAGACATGACAGGGAGATGATTTCTCTCATGGGATTTTATAAAGAGGAGGAGTGCGCGGCGGCAACGGGGGATTTTATACGAAAAGAATATTTAAGATGGGTTGGGGTTGACAACCGGGTTGGGTATTACCCGAACCCACCCTACCAAACACGAACCTTTTAGTCAGATCTATAACGAGGAGTGTATTTAGTAATACTCATATCTGACTTGAATTTATTATTATTACTTTTTTTGGTAGACTAGATAATTAATAACCAAATTAAAAAAAGAATGACTACAAAACTAAGTATCCTTGATCGGGAGACCCCTCTAGCATCCTCCTAAACCAAAATAAGAAACTCAGGATCGGAGATGTTAATTGCAACACCGCGCAAAATTGAGTTATGATAATCTTGCCCACGGGTGTTGTGCACATGTATTTTATACTGTTACGAGTAATATTCATAACGTATTTTTATATAAACATCATACGTATTTTTAATTCAATTTTTTTTATATGTTTTATGTTCTCTCAAAATTCATTTTTATCCTATTTTGAGCTAACTCAAATATAAAGTGTAATCTTTGTGTTTTTATGTGTATTGCACGTGTTTTCAATACACGTGTCAATTACGTATAATATGATAAAATTATTATGTATTCAAATTATTTATTTTTATAACTTGTTTGAATTCTTCTTATAAATTGAAATTCATTTTTCTTCTATTTTGACACAAATATATTTTATGTGTGATGCACATATTTTCAATGTACGCATGGATTACATCGTTGTATATATAAAATTAATAAAATGTATTTTTTGTATATTGTATTTCGATTATTTATAACATTTTCCCATTGATAAAATTCATTTTTGTATATGAATATCTATTTTACGTGCGACGCACGTGTTTGCAGTGCGCATGTTGGTTGTATTCTCTTTCAAAATAAAATTTATAAAGCGTGTGTGTTTATTTTTATGTGTGCATGAAAATTCTAATTTTAATTAATTTAAACTAGTTTTATTAAATACATATTACAATACATAACATATGCATTTAATTTAAATAAAAACTCTTAATAAATTATGTGCACACACATAGTATGCATGTGCATGTGTTTTTCTCACCCACAAATGGCAGGCCAAAATCTTTGGGAGGGAAATGGATTTGAATTAGATTAAGTGGCTAAGTGGGTAGATTAGTCGGTGGTTAATTAATTTCCCCACTAACTTCTCCTTTAAAAGACTCCCATCCCGGCCTATGCTGGGGCAAAATGAAACAAAAAAATTTCCATATTTTTATGTTGAGACCAGATTAAGACGAATGTCAATTTAGAAAGTAGGGCTTGTCACGCAACCCAAGACCTTTGAAAAAAGGAGGGAGGGGCAGCCAGCACCCAATGAAGTAGCTCAACCTCTATGTAACCAAGCGGTACGAAAGAAGGATCATCAAAGTCATTGACACAACATCAGTCTTGCTTATAGATAATAAATAGACTAAAAATGGATATAAGTAAGAGCGGTGTCTCCTTCCTTCGGGCGCCTTCTTTTTCTGAACAAATAATAGCATAGGTAGAGATAGAAAGACGTATCCCGCCCGACGTGCTTGCTCCAAATCACCCTACGCGCGCTAGCCCGCGTCAAGTGGGACTTCTTTTTCGCTGGGTTGGTGTTCTAATAATATAGATAGAAGAGAGTGGTTAGGAGATAGAATGTTGTTGGTTTTTGGACTCGAATTTTGAGGATAAATTGGAGGGAGGAGATTTTTTAGAGCTTATGCTTGGAGTTTCAAGTACTAGGAATTCTCCTTTAAGGTGGGTGCTTCTTTTACTTTCTAGTTATTTGTAGAATGTATGCTTAGATAAATTGTGTTTAAAATAAAATTTTTTGCATGAGTTCTTTAGTTTCTAAACTTATTAAGATGCATGTTGTGTTGACATCTAGAGTTTTAGTAGTAGATAAAATATCTTAGATGAAATATGAGAAATTAATGCATGCTAGTTGAAAATCTCAATATAGAATTGTTATGTTGTAAAATTAAGGGTAAATTGCGTATAAAATCACGACCTTTTTATGAGTTGCAAATAAAACCCCACTTTTTCAATATTGCAAATTAAATCATAACCTTTTCTAAACATTGCAAATTAAATCATTAGCCGATGTATAAATCATTAGCTGATGTAGGTTTTGGGATATGTATGGGATCCCTTGCATCCATGCTCGTTCAGCCAGACATATCCCAGACAAGCATGTATGGCTGAACAGCCCGTAATGATTTAATTTGCAATGTTTAGAAAAGGTGATGATTTAATTTGCAATATTGAAAAGGTGGGGTTTTATTTGCAACTATAAAAAGGTCGTGATTTTATATGCAATTTACCCTAAAATTAAAATTCTATTTAGAGCATGTTGTAGTGATGTTAGGCGTATAGTAGTATGTCATGATTAAATCATGTATACAAAATGTTTGTGTGTAAAAAATTGTAAAGTTTCATGTGCAATTAGGTGAACTATAAGTTAATGGAGATGTGAGATTTTTCATAAACTAAGAATAATGGCTAAAAGAAAATATGTTCATGCTAATTTGTTATAAAGAGTAGTCAATTTTACAAATTTAAGCATATGAGTGTAACATTTCTAAAAGTGACTATTTAAGTTGATTTGTGAACAACTTCATGCTACTATTGATAAAATTAAAGGAAAAGCATTTCTGGAAGTTTAGAAATGTAATTTAATGGTATTAAATATGATGGAAAATAACATAAATCAAAATAGATGAACAAATTAAAAGGTGATGAAAACTGAGAGTTGAGTTAAAAGATTTTGAACCTATACACTATCAGTTTAGAGCTTGGGCTTAGTGGTTAGCGCCGCGCTCGGAGGGTCTCATTGGTCTCGGGTTCGAAGACTGGGAAGGTCTGGCCTTTTGTGATTTTTTTTGGAAATTAATCAATTTGCGCTTCTGGGTTACAGAAGTAACTCAGAGTGGTTTGAATCACAATCTGTGAGTTGGCTCACTAGTCTGGTGACTGCTGTGTTGGCTGTTGGTCCTGGGTTCGAACCCGGTTGTACACCCTTTTGGATTTTTGTTTTATTTTTGAGATTTTTCAAGTATTAAAATTTGAAAAATTTCATAGAAATATTTCATAATGTTATTAGAACCCTTGGAAAAAATTTCACACTATTCTAAGATATAATTTGGGGATTAAAGGTCATATTCATATTAAATAATGAGCTTTGAATTCAAATCTAAGGGGAAATACACATGATTTAAGAGTTGATTTTGGAATACAAATTTAGATCACTTCTTTGTGGGATTTCATGGATATTAATCCATTGAACTAAGGAAATGGTTGAGGTGGTCTATAATAAAATCAAAGCATAAGTATGAGAGTAAAATAAGGAATTTGAAGTGATTAATCTTAAAGAACTTTGGTATTGAGAAATACACTTGAAGTATAGAAAAGCATGAAAAAGGTTCTAGTAATTGAAAAAGCAATGAATATTATTAAAGTGAATGGTTTGGTTTGTTAACCAAGAAATTGTCTACAAGAGTTTGATTTGAGAAATTGTTATCAAATGTTGCTATAAGAAGATCAAATGTTGCTATAAGAAGTTGAATACTTCATAAGGAAAGTAGATAAAGAAGAAATGATGGATAATGAATGAAATGTTTATGTTGAGGTTAGGTGTAACCTAAGTGACCTCTATATTTAGATGGTTGTTGGAATCTAAAGGATCAGCGAGACCCGTAGTGACCGGCAATTTTTGAATAAAGAAATTTGAGAAGTAGTCACTGTGGGCTAATATTCTCGTGTGTTGATTTATGTCTGGTAGGGTAAGCTAGCTCTAGGTTGTGATGATTATAATTAAACCTAAGGATAGGCACTAGGAAAAGATGTGATGAAACTTGGGCAAACATAAGTGGGGCGCATCTATATAGTCTGACGGTGGACTCCAGGACTATAGACCCGGTTTGACGGTGAACTTCAGAACTGTGGTTGTTTGCGATGTGAGACGAGCCTTAATTAAATCTGAGACTACGATTGTTTGATGGTGGACTCCAGGATCATGAATATTCAGGCGGATGGGAGACCGATCTCTAATGTATATGTGTATACCGGGGCTAGAGGGGCACTTTCGGGATATTCGCACGACGATGATTCTGTATAGCTTGACGGTGGACTCTGGGACTGGAATTCGTACTCGTGGAATGTCTAAACCTAGCTTTTGTAACCGTACTAGGTTTTGCATGGCGAGGGATTGAACCCTATATTGAGGAGTACGTAAGGGTTTGCCCTCGGACCTATGTAGTATGAGATGCATAGAATCCGAACAAGTATGCATTAGTGTCATCGTAGTGTAAATATCTGCATTAGGCATTAAGTCATAACATACACTGACACTACTATGGTAGTCACTTTTCCTATTTGCATTCAAGTTTGAGTTTGCTAAAGTAGAAGAATCGATGTATTATAGCATTGTGTCAGTTGTATGTAACTGACATGCCCACCGTTTTCCAGTGCAGGACTTGGATTAGCAAAAGGCATAAAATTGAGTTAATACTGATGATTACTTCCATATTAAAGTTGTTGAATGTTAAAGTTGTATATTTTATTGTAATTTTCGCTGTATGTTTTGTAACAGACAATGTGTAATGAAAAAGTTTTAAATTTTTTGTAAATTTGTACGAACTGAAATAAAAAATCATGTTGTGCTACGAATTACATGTATCTGGAATCCGGGGTGTTACATTTGTAGTACCCCATATTTTTAAATACTATTTTGCGATTAGAAAATGAATTGAAATGATTTTTTTGGTGATTTAATAAATGTTCATTTAGAAACCTATCATTTACACGTGCAAAACACATGCGAATGTTGTCTTGGAAAACTTAAAACCACAATTTTTTTGGGGAAACTCATTATGTATTATTTGCGATTATTTGCAATTTTTCTAGATTTTTTTGATATTTATTGGACCTATTTGCAAATATTACGAAAAGAAGGATCCTTTTGCAAAATTGTCATTTTGAGTGATGAAAGTGCAAAACTATTTTTCCTGTATTTTTCCTACAAGTGCCGACTGATGAAGGAGGGGATCATCATGAATTTTGAATTGATTAAATTGGTTTGACCAGTATCCTAATAAAGGGATCTATTTATGTAAAGGTATGTTGTAAAAGGACTATTTTGCAAAATATTTTCTAAAACCCTAGAAACTTAAATCCCGAAACTATATAGGGTTTTGTGCAGCCATTTTTTGCTTTACAACATAGGAGATCTCTTATTTCTTATTATTTTGGAGTTCTAAGGAGAAAACTTTGGATTTCTTGCGAAGAAGGGGGGCTTGTTAACTTATATTTTCTTTTCATTCGATCTCTTCAACAAGGTGAGTGACTTGTTTTATTTCATTTCGTTTGGTGTATGTTGTATGTGAGTAATATAATTGTTTTGTTTAGTTCTTGGAATGTTGTATGTGGTATTTCATCTACTAGAAAGCATGTTAGGATTTGAGTATGAATATGTACATGATGGATTGGATGGATTGATGATAAAAATTGGATCTTGTGAAATCCTAGTAGTTTATGAATAAAATTGTATGTGGGTAATTCGAGATTGATTAGTGACCTATTGGAGATCATAGGTAGGCTATTTCTTTTGGATTAATGTTGGATTGATTGAATATGGTGGATTTTATGCATAAATCTAATAAAGATGAGACTTTTATCACTTTTGAGTATTGGTTGAATGAAACTTGATATGGTAATGTTATAAATTGATTATGGTTGTGAATTATAATGGTGATTCAGTTTTGAAGAATTTGGAGGATGAGTTTATGAATCAAGAGATCATGTCTTGAGAATCGAAATTGGGAATTTTGTTGAGTTTGAGGAAATATATCCAAATTGGGGATTTTTTTTGAGATTTCGGCATTGATATGGTTTGGATATGAATACGAAGCTATTTCAATGAACAATTAATTTTTAAGAAACTCTATTTTGATTATATGCACAAATTCATGTTTAATTGAAAGAAATTAACAACTCACTATTTTTATAAATTCAAGTAGTTTTGATTTAGTTTTTATGGATTATTATAAATCCTACAAGTTGTATTGACCATATAAGAAATATGCTTTTGGTAGAAATCGTTTTCATAAAGTAAAACTACGTATCGGTTGAAATGTTCACAACCAAAAATCTGCAGTCTGCAGGTCGACAGTCGACCGGTGTGACTTTACAGTCGACTGACGCGACCTGGCTGCTGTGTTCTCTAGTTTTCTTGAAATTTCGTTCTGGACAGTCGACTGGTGACTTTACAGTCGACTGATACTACTTAGAATTGTTTCTCAAAGTTATTGTATTTTTCGCTCTGAACAGTCGACCGATGGTTTTTATAGTCGACTTATAATACTTAGAACTATTTTTTCAAAGCTATTAGATTTTCTCTCTGGACAGTCGACCGACGCTTGTCTATAGTAGACTGATACTGATGTATCTTTATATCTTTGAATGTTCTTTTAAATAATTTATTCCCTAAATATTTTTAATCTATAACTTACTATTCTGTACTTTATCTTCTACTGAACATATGTTTTCAAGTGGTTTAACTAAGCAATTTATGTTGGAAGATTGGTTTGGATACTTTGGGTGTGAGTCTCTAGAGGGTGTGTGACCCTAGTATACCGACAGTTGAGATATTTATGTTTGAGCATGTTAAGGCATTTTAGTTGATCAGTTGTTGAGTTAAGTCCGGTAGGGTACACCAACTCTAAGAGACTCGTAAAGTAATTAAATAACCTAAATGATAAGAACATGCACTAGTGGTAATATGATGAAAGAGAATATGGGTTATGGACCTCAGTATAGCTTGCGGTGTGAGATAATCTCCGAAATAATCAAGGTGTGAGTGAAATAGTCTCCGAAATTACCTGTGGCGTGGGATTGATCTCAGGAATTATCGGGGTCGAGGCGACGCATATGTGATATTCGTGTGATGAAGTGCCATTGCTTGCGGTGTGGGGGTATTCTCGAAGATTCCCAGGTGTGAGTGAAATAGTCTTCGAAATTATCTGTGGATAGAGATTGACCTCCGGAATTATCGGGGCATGGGCTAATACTCACAGTTTATCTTTATCTCGTAGTAGTCATCGTAGTAGGATTAGTTGCATTGCGGGGGAATAAACCTTATTAAGTGGAGACGTTAAGGGCTTGCACCGGACCTATGTGGAGTGGGATGCATAGACTCCGACAATTACGCATTAGAGAGTCAGCATATAGAATTGTGTTTTCTTAACTTGGTTTCATGCATTTGTTTTCCTGTTTCCTACACTTGACACTTAGTCTAGCTTCACTTGTGTTTTCACGTTTCGTGATTTCCCTATTTTCACTTACTCTAGTTTATTTCCTGTTGTTTATGAATCTATGCTTTACTTATGTTTCTTGTTTATGTCACTTACTAGGCAGTTAAAATCGGTTTTTGGAACTAATTGGTCTATAAGCGATTAGTGATATCGGTTAATCGGAAAATAATCGGGGATTAAATCGGAAAAATTGTTATATATATATATATATATATTGAAAAAGGATATATATCCTCATTATGTAGTGTGGTAGGGTAAAAATGGCCTGGGGGGCCCAACCTGGGCCCAATACAACTCTCACTCAAGAAAGGTAAATATAGCAATTTAGTTCGCCTTCGAACCATTGCAGGGTCGGCGCCGAACCTCAAGTACACCCCACAGAACTGGCCTCCTCGTATCCGACGAGCCTCAGTGGTCCTCGGCATCCGATCCGTGACAGCCCCACGGGCCGTCCCCCCTTTCTGGCGAAGCATGGGGATGACCTGGCACAGCCTAGGCCTTCCGATGCTCCCAGAAGCACAGGAGACTTACGATCAGCCATGTCAGCTCCAAATACCACCAAAGGTTTTGCCACGTCAGCCCTATACCGCTCCTGGTATTACCACGTCTGCCCTAAACCCCCTGGGCCTTCTGCCACGTCAGGCCCATGGGCTTTCGGATCCAGACCCGGCCCCCAAGCGGAACCAAATCCGGTTGGGATTCTTTATAAATACTAGACCCTCACCCACCTTTGGAGGTAATCAATCTTTTACCACTTAAATTCACCTAGTTATTGCTACTCTCTCACAGAGACTGACTAGATCGTCGGAGGGTCCGCCACCGGGACAAACCCCGGTGTTTCAGGACCGTCTGCAGGTACACAAGACCTCGGATCCGAACCCTCTGATCCGAGCCCAAATCTCCGCCTCATTCCGAGGTCGCCGCAGGTTCCGCCCGGTCAGCCGAGGGTCGTCAGACGAGCAACTTTCTCCTTCAAAAACAAATTGAGTCCGAACTCACACCTGGTGCATCCACACGTCTCCCAGAAATAAACCGCATTAGGTTGGTGCCGTCTGTGGGAACACTGCTTCAGAAGCCGACCCGAGCCCGACCATCGAGCGATCTCGACAGCTGAACTCTCATGACCTCCAAGGGCAAGGGGGCTGCTTCCTCCGTCAACCGACGGGACTCGCCCCCACCAATTGCTAACGCCGGGCCACACACTTCAAAACACAGGGCTCCCAATCAGGAGTCCCAGAGGAGCGTCACCCGGCAAGTCCAACCCGACCTACGAGGAATAATCGTCAACCGTCAGATCACCCACAGCAGGGGAGGGGCCGCTTCCCACCCGACCCCGAACCATCCAAGACCGCCGCCCGAGGGACGGAGGCCAGCGCTCAGCCGCGTCGGAAGGCAACCTTCAGACCGACCGAACAAGGTCGGGGGAGCCCCCGTCACTCACAAGGGATTCCAGGACTTTCAAGAAGAAATTCTTGAAGCTCTCCGACGGACCTCCAGGGAGGAAGGCCCACAGGATCGGCGAGGTACTAGGAACCGGAGACTCTCACCCCCGAACCCTACTCCGAACCGCATCCAGGGTCGGGATCCCGAGTCCGAGGGAGCCATGGGTACGCCATTCACCCTGCACTATATCCACGGGGGGCCAATGGGAGGAGAATCCGATACTTCCCGAAAAGCCTTCATCCAAGAGGTGAATACTGTCCAATACAGCCCCTCACCCAAGCAACAACCTCTGCCAATCTCCTTCTCAGGAGAGGACCTCGAAGGAGTTCACCTACCCCACTGCGATGCCCTCGTCATTAGCCTCCACATAGCTAATTGTGAGGTTCGCCGAATCCTCGTCGACAGCGGCAGCTCGGTAAATATTCTTTTTCTCAAAGCCTTCGAAAGTCTCAAATTATCCAAAGGGAAGCTCAAACCAGCCGGATACACGTTGCTTGAATTCTCCAGCGTCCCGATCGTAATAGAGGGGATTATTACCCTCGACGTCACCGCAGGATCGGCTCCTGTCAAGAGGACCGAATCCATGGATTTCATGATCATCAACGTCAAGGCGGCTTACAACGCCATTCTTGGCCGACCCGGACTAAACTCCCTCCAAGCGATACCTTCGGCCTACCATCTGAAACTTAAATTTCCCACCCCCCAGGGGGTCGGCATCATCCGAGGTAGCCACGAAGCAGCACGATCGTGCTACATAACCGCCGTCGGAGGGGGTGTATTCCCCCTCGACGCCGTTGAACTCGAACCCGAGAGGGACGGCCCAGCTCCCGAGCCAGTTGACGAATTAGAAGAGGTCCTGTTCGATGCCAAGGATGAGTCGAAATGGTTCCGGGTGAGCCGCTCACTCTCCGAGGACTTGAAGTCAGGCATCTTCGCTTGCATCCGTCGCAACGTCGATCTCTTCGCTTGGAAGCCCTCCGACATGCCCGGGATCTCCGAAGACTTGATTATGCATCGACTAAGCGTCATCCCTGACTCTAAGCCGATCGTCCAAAAGAGGCGCAAAGTCACCCCGGAGAGGCAACAAATTGTAAAGACAGAAGTGGACAAACTCTTGTCCGCTCGATTCATCCAGGAAGTCAGCTACCCCGAGTGGTTGACTAATGTCGTCATGGTGAAGAAGGCAACAGGGGGTTGGCGGATCTGCATCGACTTCACGGACCTTAACAAAGCATGTCCGAAAGATCCTTTCCCCCTCCCCCGCATCGACACTTTAATCGACGCAACCTCAGGGCATGAGCTACTGTCCTTCATGGACGCATTCTCGGGGTACAATCAGATCCGGATGTTTCCACCAGACATCTCCAAGACCTCGTTCGTCATCGACCAGGGTCTTTATTGTTACCGCGTTATGCCCTTCGGGCTGAAAAACGCTGGAGCCACGTACCAGCGACTCGTCAACAGAGTCTTCAAAGACCTGATCGGCCGCAACGTGGAAGTGTACGTCGACGACATGCTTGTCAAAAGCCGGGCTGGGCCGGACCACATCGCCGACCTCGAGGAAGCCTTCGGTGTCCTCCGACGCCACAACATGAGACTCAACCCGGCTAAATGCGCCTTCGGTGTCTCCACGGGGAAGTTCTTGGGGTTCATCGTCAGCCAACGCGGCATTGAAGCAAACCCCGAGAAAATCCAAGCCATTATTGACATGTCCCCGCCCCGGAATGTCAAGGAGGTTCAGAGGCTCACAGGTCGGTTGGCGGCAATCGGCCGTTTTCTCTCCAAGTCAGGGGAGAAGTCTCTCCCCTTCTTCAAGGCCTTGTGCGGAAAAGGGGGCTTCGAGTGGGGTACCCATCAACAAGAAGCCTTCGAACAGCTAAAGCAATACCTCGCCAACCCGCCTCTCCTCAGCAAGCCCGAGCCGGGCGAGCCGCTTTGGCTCTACCTGTCCGCCTCGGACAACGCTCTCAGCGCCGTCCTCGTCCGAGAGGAGGAAGGGGTTCAAAAGCCACTGTATTATGTGAGCAAAGTGCTCCTCCCAGCCGAGACGAGATACGCAAAGATAGAGAAGGTGGCCTATGCACTGGTCATGGCAGCCCGGAAGCTTCGCCCTTACTTCCAAGCCCACTCCGTCCAAGTACTGACCGACCAACCACTGAAGACTGTCCTTCACAAGCCCGAAAACTCTGGCCGCTTAGTCAAGTGGTCAATCGAGCTGAGCCAGTTCGACATCAGCTATCAGCCAAGGGCGGCCATTAAAGGACAGGCCCTCGCCGAATTCATAACTGAGTGCACCGTCTCCGAGCAGCCTAGCCTCGAAGGGTCGGATCTGACCTGGGAGGTCTTCGTCGACGGCTCGTCATGCGAAACAGGGAGTGGGGCCGGCATCATCCTTCGTGGCCCCGACCAATTCCTACTTCAATACTCCCTCCGCCTCAACTTTTCGGCCTCCAACAACGAGGCAGAATACGAGGCCATGATCGCCGGATTGACCCTCGCCAACCGAGCCGGAGCCAAGCAAATCCGGGCCTTTAGTGATTCTCAACTCGTGGTCAATCAGATCACCGGAGAATACGAAGCCCGCGATGAACACATGATGAGGTATTTGGCGGCAGTCAAGCGACTCCTGGCGTCCTTCAGCTGCGCCGCGGTTATCAGAGTCCCCAGGGAACAGAACGCTCAAGCAGACGCGTTATCCAAACTTGCCTCTTCCTCCTTCGAGGGCCTCGATCAGACGGTGCTCATAGAAGTCCTCCTGAAACCGAGTATCAGTGACCCAGAGCCGGAAGCGATGTGTGTGCAAGATGGGACCAGCCCGGACGACTGGACCACTCTCATCCGAAGATTCTTAATCAGTGCCGAGCTTCCTGAAGACAGAGCCGAGGCCAGACGAGTCAGAGTCTGAGCTGAAAGGTTTGTCATGATCGATGACATCCTCTTCAAACGCTCGTACACCTTGGCCGACGGCAAACCATACCTCCGCTGCCTCACCAGCGACGAGGCCAGCTACGCCCTCAGAGACCTGCACGAGGGGATCGGCGGATGCCACATGGGGAGCAGGACGCTTGCTCGGAAGGCCCTGAATCAGGGGTACTATTGGCCAACCATGCTCCAAGACTCACAATACTTAGTCAAGAGGTGCGGCCCCTGCCAAAGATTCTCCCCTATCAAAAGGCTTCCTCAAGCCAATCTCCGGTCCCTGGCAAGCCCTACGCCCTTTGCCATGTGGGGTATGGACCTTGTGGGGCCCTTCCCCCCAGCGGTGGGACAAAAGAAATTCCTGATCGTCGCCATCGACTACTTCACCAAGTGGATCGAAGCCGAACCACTGTCCAGCATCACCGAGCGCCAAGTGCAACAGTTCTTTTGGAAGAACATCATTTGCCGGTTCGGAATCCCTCGAGTCCTCGTCACAGACAACGGAACCCAGTTCCAAGGTCAAAACTTCCAAACCTTCTGCGCGGACATCGGCATCCAGCAGCGTTTCTCCGCCATTTGCCACCCTCAGTCCAACGGCCAAGCGGAGAATGCGAACAGGCAAATTCTCGATGGCCTCAAAAAGCGCCTCGACAGTTCCCCCAAAGGGCTGTGGGTCGAGGAACTGCCTAGCGTACTATGGGCGCACCGAACCACCCAGAGGATCCCCACGGGGGAGACACCATTCAGTCTGACCTATGGGACTGAGGCAGTCATCCCCGTCGAGGTCGGATTACCTTCTCCCCGGATCATAGCCTTCGATGAAGCTGACAATGCGTCCGGCCTGAGGGCCAACTTGGACCTCGTCGCCGAGGTACGAGAGAAGTCTTCAATCCGGAGAAGCATCTACCAGCAACGGATCGAGAGGTTTTACAACAAGAAGGTCCGCCCCACAAACATCAAGGCAGGGAACCTGGTATTACGAAAGCTATCTGTCTCCGATCCAACCAAGAAGAGGAAATTGGCTCCCAACTGGGAAGGCCCATACCGTGTAGTCGAGGCTGTCCGCCCTGGTACATACCGACTGGCGGATATGGACGACCGACCCATCAGCCGACCCTGGAACGCCGAGCACCTAATGAAATTCCTGGAAGAGCGAGCCTAGGTGCTAGCCTGACTAAAGTAAATTAAAACTGATGTAAGCTTTCGTGTGTAAAGGGCCACTTCAACGACCCTCCCTATCTGGTATAAAAGAAGTCTCTTTTTGTCAAAATCCAAATACCTCGGCAACTCCGACCTGGTACCGGACAATGGGATCGGCACCCAGGTTCATGCTCCGGTATCGTCCCCAAGAGCCTCGGTAGGGTCGACCCAGCTCCGGACCAGGGAGTCTTCCTATTGCCCCACGTCGATCCCTCACGAATCTGCGGAGCCAAACCTCGCCTCCACCGCCCTTCACCACACCGCTGACCAGAGCAAAGAAGGAAAAGATTTCTTTATTTCATACTCTTTTATTTTATTCGGGGAAAACAAACAAAGACCGTTACAGGACCACTCCACTCATCTCAAACTAAAGGAAATCACCGCCTTAGGGCTCCTCGGATCCAGCGAGGGGCGGGATCACTCCGACCGAACGACTTGGAGCTCTCTCTTCGTCATGACGGTCCTTCGGTTCTGCCACAGTCGACACACCGGCCACGGAGCTCTGGGCGTCAACGGATCGCATACGCTCTATCAGAAGCATCGCAGAGGGAACCCCCTCCGCTCGCCGACCCCCCAAGGAAGATATCGAGATGCCCAACATCGTCCTATAACGGTGTATCTCCATCTCCTTCTCCACTATCACATCACGAAGTAGCTTTTCAGAGGAGGGCCTCTGCACCGAGGAACTAGACATAGTATATCCAAGACCGGCACCCCCGAGCTCCCGATCCGCCATCGCCCTCCTCAGCCGGCTTGCCTCCTCACTAAGGGCTTCGGACTTGTTCCTGTAGTAATTGAAAGCCGCATCAGTATCACGGCTCCCTTTCGGTACCGAACCAAAGTGGCCTCCAGGGCCTCAACCTTGCTCCGAAGCCACGCCACGTCGGAACGACGGGGGTCCGCCTCAGGAGGGGGAGCCATAACCTACAAGAGAACCAGCCCACTCAAAACATATAAGCAAGGAGGTTCGGAAGTATTCAAGGTCAAAACACTTGGCCAGCCAAAAACCCTCTTTTTATAAGTTTAGTTTCTCCATACAAAAAATGCGGTGGCCAGTCCGCGGAAGGCAAATACAATCGAGAGAAGGAAAAAGAAGGACAAAAATTATACAGCTAGTTTTCCCACCTCAGTGTCGGTCGGGTTCACGGGGGGGTCGGCAGCCTGGTCACCATCGGGCCCTTGTTCGCCAGGGGTCTTCGGTGTCCCCTCAATCTCCATATCAAACTCGAAGTTGGACAGGTCGATAGTAGAATAGAAGTGCCTCACATGACTGAGGGCCTTTGCGTAACAGTTGTCCTGGGCCTTGATCACCAGGAGCTGACACGACTCCGTCAACTCATCCTTCTCCTTCGCCGACATCTTCTCTTGAGCCGCCATCGTCTTCGCCCATTCCTCCTTCTCCTTGTCGAAGGCCGCCTTCATTTCTGTCTCCCTCCTATGAGAGCCTTCGAGCTCTACCTTCAACTCCTTCACCTCCTGCTCGGCCTTGTCAGCCCGGTCTCGCTCTCGCTGCAAAGCTGCCTCATAAAGGCCTCTCACGTGGGCCCCCTGCACGGTCGCCTGCAGTAGCCCGACAATACTAAGAAACCTTTCTTAGCGACATGATCTGAAAGCAAGTGGGTTCGGTTGACTTACCAGCACATTGGCCTGCGCAAGACGCACGTACGCCTCGTCCAGGGTCTGGGCCTTCATATCCGAATGGTCCCGAGGGGTCGCCAGCTTATCTGCAACCTCCACGGCCTGGCGCCCTCGGACCAGGCAATCACCCTCACGGATCGACCAATTCGGCACCCACGGTCGCCGAAGTCTCTCCTCTATCCCGGTATCCACCAGGGGACCCTTCCCCTTATCAAGGTCAGTAGCCCTGCCCTGATCTAAGCCCCCCTGAACCACCGCGTCCCCGCCTGTCTCCGAGCGAGTCCTTTTGGCCCTCGGCTGAATTGGGGCCTCGAAGACCACCTGGGACAACTCGGTCGTCTTCACCGCGTCCCCCTTCTTCTCGGCCTTCTTCTTCATAGCGAGCCTCAGCGCCCTAATCGATTCTTCATCCATATCTGTAAAAAAATCCATTAAGAACAATGAGCAAGAAAGTACAAGAAGATCGAGAGAAAAGAAACAACCACATACTAGAAAGTACGACCGGGCTCAGTCCAACACTCGCCAGGTGGGCCTCTGTCACCTTCGCCCAATTGATGCTGTACGACAGACGGAGGCGCTCAACAAACCTCCACTCCTCAGCCGTCAGGTCCCCCGGCCTCGGCGTTTCATAGCTCGGCTTAGAATGGTTCCACCGAGTGGGAATATCCCAAGGATCCTCACTCCGGATCACTAGATATTTCTTCTTCCAAAACTTGATAGAATCCGGGTGACCGTGGACTACCTTTCCCTTACCACGAGGCGAGATATAGTATACTCCCTCTGACGATGAGCCGATCATCAACATCGCTCGGAACACATTCAGCCGCAGGGGTACCTTCTGCTCTTCGCACATCAGCACGAAGCAGACGATCTGCTTCCAGGAGTTCGGCCCAAACTGCATCGGTGCCAAAGACGCCCAATTCAGCACCTCCCGAACGAATGGGTGGATCGGCAGCCTCAGTCCGGAGATAAAGGCGTCCACAGGGAAGATGCAATACCTATCCGGCAGGGGGTCGGTCGGCCGAAGAGTAGAGTTCGGCAGCATGAGCTCATAGCTGGACCCAATGTAGTATGCCAACTGCAGAGCCCCTAAGTCGCCTGCCTCCAGAACTGTCGGGTGTGCGTCCACCTTCACCCTCTTTCGGCTCGACGACGACGGCTGGACCCCAGAGAGCTCCTTATCGGAGAGATCGTCGGGATAGCAACGGAAAGGCTTGGGTTGTACAGACGATCCTATCGTCAGGTCACCGTAAACAGGCACCTGACTCGAGCCGCCGATCCCCGACCCCTTCTTCCTCTTCGGAGCCCTCTTCTTCTTGGCTCGCTCCGGCGAGGGTGTAGACAACCGAGCCAGACCGGTCGGATTCCGAGGCCCTTCGGCGCCATCCCCTTCGGGACCACCCTCCTCTCCGGAAACCAACCCTGGAGTCCGGACTTCGTCTGAACTACCGCCCCCCTCCTCAGAGTCGCTACTATCCACCACGAAATACCTCCGAGATCGCAACGGCTTCACGTTATGTACCACCTCCTCCTCGCTTACCGTCTCCTCCCACGAAGTCGATTTGAAGACAGGCTTCACTCCCCCCCCAGACGTCGACGCCGACGAGCCAGACTGAGCCCTATCCATCTGTGCCTAAGCTAAACAGACTTACCAGCTAACCTGAGATCACTTCGGAAGAACGAGCCTACTGCAGGAAACTGAAGGGACGAACACTGAAGAGTTGGATGATTTTTTGAAAAGTAAAGAGCGAGAAAAAAGTGGGCGATGAGAGGAGAGGGGAGAACATTTATAGAGGATAGAAACGACTCCTCAATTTCCGCAGTTACTATTCACCGATTGACGTGCAACTGCCACCTGGAGAATCGCTCCACGACCTCGAAACGTGCGCTGCTGACGTCACCCAGTGCCAGGCTGGCAGCCCTGCGCAGGGGTCGGTTCGGATGGAGGGCTCGGCGGAGGCAATGTTTTACTTAAGATTTAATGCTCCAGGGTTCGGTTGGCTCACCTCTCACCCGCGAACAACTCGGGGCTTACGACCTCGACAGCCGAAACCCCGAATTGTTCCCGGGTGGGAGAATAGCCACCATCGCCTGCGCCCCGGGCTCCAGGACTCGGTCGGCTCCCCTCTCACCCACGAATAGCTGGGGGCTTACAGCCTCGGCAGCCACCATCGCCTGGGACCCCGAATTGTTCCCAGGCGGGAGAAACCCCAAACTGTTCAAAGGTGGTAGAAAAGCCACCATCGCCTGGGACCCTATCGGAAAGCAGATCGCCCCCCATATCCGAGGCTCTTCAGCCTCAGGCCCAGAATACGGTGAGCACCACTCCCGTCCGGTTCTCTCTCGAGCCAGACAACCGTGTAAGGGCGGTCTGAACCGAAAAGGGATCTGGACGGCAGAGTCACCACCAAACAGGATCGGGGGATAAAATTTTTAAGAAAGAGACGTCCGCCGAAGCAGACACCTCTGGCGGCCAATGGACCACCCTTGCTGTGATCGAATCCTCAGGGGGGAATTAGGTATTTATAACCTCCACCGGTGTCCTGCCACTATGGCGTGGGGAAAGCCAAACGACGGAAGCCCATGCGCCAGGCATTTATCAGGCGGCACCATTAATGCCCCTAGGAAATTGGAACACCTGCACAGATCCCGGAGCGCCTTCAAAGCTCCGCAAAGACAGCAGACCACCCCGCTTAATCCCTCTAAAACACCGCGGCTCGTCATCACCCTTACCGACCCGTAATCCCTCGCCAGCTCGAGGTCCGGTCTGGCACCAGGGTACTCTTCTTCGGAAGATCCACCAGCTCGCCATCACCCTTACCGACCCATAATCCCTCCTTATCTCGAGGTTCGGTCCGGCACCAGGGTACTCTTCTCAGGAAGAAACAACGGCTCGCCCTCACCCTTACCAACCCATAATCCATCGCCAGCTCGAGGTCCGGTCTGGCACCAGGGTACTCTTCTTCGGAAGATCCACCGGCTCGCCATCACCCTTACCGACACATAATCCCTCCTCATCTCGAGGTTCGGTCTGGCACCAGGGTACTCTTCTCAGGAAGAAACAAAGGCTCGCCATCACCCTTACCGACCCATAATCCCTCGCCAGCTCGAGGTCCGGTCTGGCACCAGGGTACTCTTCTTCGGAAGATCCACCGGCTCGCCATCACCCTTACCGACCCATAATCCCTCCTCATCTCGAGGTTCGGTCTGGCACCAGGGTACTCTTCTCCGGAAGAAACAACGGCTCTCCATCACCCTTACCGACCCATAATCCCTCGCCAGCACGAGGTCCGGTCTGGCACCAGGGTACTCTTCTTCGGAAGATACACCGGCTCGCCATCACCCTTACCGACCCATAATCCCTCCTCATCTCGAGGTTCGATCTGGCACCAGGGTACTCTTCTCAGGAAGAAACAACGGCTCGCCATCATCCTTGTCGACACATAATCCCTCGTCATCTCGAGATTGGGTCGAACACCAGGGTACTCTTCTCCGGAAGATTCAACGGTTCGCCATCCCATTTCCACGACCATGAACACTCCTCCCCGGCTAGCTCCCACACCCCCGCAGGAGTGGGGGGCTTGTGTGGTAGGGTAAAAATGGCCTGGGGGGCCCAACCTGGGCCCAATACAACTCTCACTCAAGAAAGGTAAATATAGCAATTTAGTTCGCCTTCGAACCATTGCAGGGTCGGCGCCGAACCTCAAGTTCACCCCACAGAACTGGCCTCCTCGTATCCGACGAGCCTCAGTGGTCCTCGGCATCCGATCCGTGATAGCCCCACGGGCCGTCCCCCCTTTCTGGCGAAGCATGGGGATGACCTGGCACAGCCTAGGCCTTCCGATGCTCCCAGAAGCACAGGAGACCTACGATCAGCCATGTCAGCTCCAAATACCACCAAGGATTTTGCCACGTCAGCCCTATACCGCTCCTGGTATTACCACGTCTGCCCTAAACCCCCTGGGCCTTCTGCCACGTCAGGCCCATGGGCTTTCGGATCCAGACCCGGCCCCCAAGCGGAACCAAACCCGGTTGGGATTCTCTATAAATACTAGACCCTCACCCACCTTTGGAGGTAATCAATCTTTTACCACTTAAATTCACCTAGTTATTGCTACTCTCTCACAGAGACTGACTAGATCGTCGGAGGGTCCGCCACCGGGACAAACCCCGGTGTTTCAGGACCATCTGCAGGTACACAAGACCTCAGATCCGAACCCTCTGATCCGAGCCCAGATCTCCGCCTCATTCCGAGGTCGCCGCAGGTTCCGCCCGGTCAGCCGAGGGTCGTCAGACGAGCAGCTTTCTCCTTCAAAAACAAATTGAGTCCGAACTCACACCTGGTGCATCCACACGTCTCCCAGAAATAAACCGCATCATGTAGCAACCCTAAATCCTAACATAAAACTATTATGGAATTATCAAATAGAAAATAGTTATAAAGAAAAAGAAGAGAGTACTTGGTTTGAGCTGAGTTTAGATTTTGGATGTGGGTTGGGTTAGGTTTGTTGGTCGGTTCCATCAAACAAAAACAATCGGGGAGGAGCAGCAGCGCGAGCAGAAAGAGGAGGTGCAGCAGATGCGGGACGGGTCAAGTATGTGACGACGCAGGAGGGAGCGATGACAAGTCAGGTTTGGGTTTGCTCGAGGAAGAAGAAGAAGAGAACCAGTTTGAGTTTGGATTTGAAGAGAATCAGTTTGTGTTTGAGTTTGCGCGAGGAAGAAGAAGAGAGTGGCGACATGTCGGGTTTGGGTTTGCGCGAGGACCGGAAGGGGTTTGGATTTGGATTTGAGTTTGGGCCGGATTGAGTCCAAATAATGCAAACAAGTATGAAAATTAAAGGAGGTGATTTAATCGGTTAATCGGCCACATAAAATCGGCTGATTAACCATTAATCGGCCGATTATTCCCGATTAAATTGCTAACTAATGAAATATTATAAATCGCTAAAAAAATAATCGCTTAGTCTTCGATTAGCGATTAATCGGGGATTAATCGGGCATAATCGGGGATTTTAACTGCTTAGGTCACTCACACATTTATGGCTGATCCCTTTAGTTTTGGGGGTTAGAATTATCTCTAGCCTCACAGTTTACAGGTGATTACCTATAGCTTGGAATTTGGATGCTGGAATTAAAGTGATGAAATGGATTACGTGAATTTGTAAACGAAAGTGTTGTAAAGAAAGAAAGTTTGTAATTCAAGGTGTATTGTATTCCGCCGTGTTATGTAAACATTATGGTAATAAAATTTTGAGAAAATTTATCTGGTGTTTTGCTGTGTTTAATATTACATTTGAAGTTGATGCTGGGGATTGTGCCACGTATTTCTAAGGTATTATATTGAAAATTCGGGACACTACAGAGATTGGTATCAGAGCATGTTTCAATAGTAATAATAAACATGGTATAAAAATAACCTAGGTATGGACACTAGAGCGTGAGTACCTAGGTGTGGACATTAGAGCATGAGTACCTAGGTATAGACATTAGAAAGTAAGTATCACATAGAACTGAAACCTGATGTTTTTACTCTTGGGATATAGTTGAGGTTTTGCCAAAGGGTATTGATGTGAATATGAATTGTGTTGTGGTGCTCTAACTTTTCCCTCATTTTGCACTATTCAGAATGGTTGGACCCAGAACCAGGAATCGTAACAATGGTGATGGAGCTGGAAGTTCCCAAGGAACAGGAGTTGATCTCGAGGCCGAATTTTTCAGGGTGTATCAGAGTTTGAATACACTAATGGCAGCTAATTTGGCGCAAAATCAGAATCATGGGGTTGGACCAGTGTTTGTTAACGCTGATCCTATCAAGCAGATTGAGTCATTCAAGAGGATGAGGCCACCAGTGTTTGAGAGGCAGTCTGATCCAAATGAGGCTGATGATTGGATTAGACGGATGGAGACAATCTTCGAGGTCTCGGAAACTCCGGCAGCCAATAAGGTGAAGTTGGCCACTATGCAGTTGGAAAAGGACGCTGGTATTTGGTGGCAAACGGTAAAGAGGACTTTGGGGGACCAGCAAATGACTTGGGAGGCTTTTCTGGAAGAATACAAGGATCATTTCTTCCCCCTAGATATTCAGGAGAAGAAGGCAACCGAATTCTTGAATCTATAGCAGGGCAGCATTACCGTGCGAGAGTATGAGACTAAGTTCACTCAGCCGTCGAGGTATGCACCGGAGCTGATAGTTAATGAGGCGAAGAAGGCCAAGAAGTTTGAGCAAGGCTTGAGGCCAAACTTGAGGCTGAGAATGATCCATTTGGGCATAAGGAGGTTCGATAAGCTGGTCAGGAGAGCAGCTATGACAGAGGAAGACATGGATCAGTTCCAGAAGAAGCAAGAGACCTAGAACAGGAACAAGAGGCTAGCATCAGGTCAGAGTGGGGAGGGATTCCCAGTGAAGCAAGTCAAGTTTAGTGGTCCAGTGTAGAAGGCACCCGCAACTCAAGAAGTGACTTGTTACTACTGCAAGGAGACAGGTCATTACCAATCAGCGTGTCTTAAGTTGGCGAAGCAGACTTGTTTCCAGTGTGGACAGGTGGGACATTCTAAGCCTCATTTGTCCACAGTTGAGGAAGGATGGTCTAGGTGGAGGTAAATTCCAGAGGCAAGGGCGAGTGTTTGCATTAACTGAGGAGGATGCGGGTAACTCGGAAGATATGATCCAGGGTATGCAAGAGTTTTGATTTTTATTTTTATTCAATGTAATAAGTAAAACTTTTATTTGAGAATAATTGGAGATTTAGTATATTCTTCATGTAACAGGAATTGTTTTGGTTAATGGAATTAAGGCAAAAGTTTTATTTGATATTGGTTCTTCGCATACTTTTGTGTCACCCAATTTTGCAAAGGTCTTAGGTGTGGAGCCTAAGTTGTTTCCAAGCAAGGTTTTGTCGGTGGCAACGCCGTCAGGTGAAGAATTGATTGTTGATCGATATTACGAGGGCTGTGATATCAAGATTGGCGGGAGATTATTCGGCATTGATCTGATTGAGCTGCAAGTCTTAGGAGTGGATGTGATCGTGGGCATTGATTGGATGGCAATATATGATGCCACAATTGAATGCAAGCAGGAAGAGGTGCTAGTGAAAGCACCAGGTGGTCCCGCAGTGACTTTTCAAGGGAAGAAGAAAGTTTCGAAGGTGGCTGCAATGGTATCCAAGATGGCGACTCTAGATAAAGTCAAAGGCATTCTGGTTGTCAGAAATTTTCCTAAGGTGTTCTTGGAAGATTTGCCAGGATTACTGCCACAGAGGGATGTGGAGTTTTGCATTAATGTTCAGCCAGGGAGCGCTCCGATTTCTAAGGCTCCGTACAGGATGACACTTATAGAGCAAGACGAAGTGAAGAAGCAGATTGAGGAGTTGTTGAGCAAGGGGCTTGTTAGGCCGAGTTCCTCATCGTGGGGTGCGCCAGTGTTGTTAGTCAAGAAGAAGGATGGGTCAATGAGGATGTACATTGACTACCGGGAGTTGAATAGGGTGACTATTCAGAACAAGTATCCACTTCCGCGGATTGATGATTTGTTCGATAGACTTCGGGGAGCAGCTGTGTTTTCGAAGATTGATTTGAGATCAGGGTATCATCAAGTTCGAGTCAAGGAGGAAGATGTAAGATAGCTTTCAGGACTCGTCATGGGCTCTATGAGTTTTTGGTGATGCCATTCGGGTTGACGAATGCGCCAGCAGTGTTCATGGATATGATGAACCGAGTTTTGAGGCCATTTATTGACTCCTTCGTAGTGGTTTTCATCAATGATATTTTGGTGTATTCGAAGTCGGAGGAGCATTCCATGCACTTGACAGCGGTATTACAGAAATTGCAAGAGCATAGCTTGTATGCCAAGTTGTCGAAGTGTGAGTTTTGGAAGTTTGAGGTAGCTTTCCTTGGTGATATCCTTTCTAAGGAGTGGCCACTGATCCTCAGAAGGTTGAAGCAGTAAAGGATTGGTCCAGGCCAACGTCTGTGAAGGAAGTCAGGAGTTTCTTGGGTTTGGCTAATTACTACAGGAGATTCATCTAGGGCTATTCTCATATTGCAGTTCCATTGACAGGTTTGACCCGGAAGAATGTGGCATTTTCATGGATTGATAAGTATAAGGCGAGTTTCCTTGAGTTAAAGAAGAGGTTGACTACTGCACCTATCTTAGTTTTGCCACAAGCTGGGAAGGATTATGATATCTTCGGTGATGCATCTCTCAGAGGTTTGGATTGTGTCTTAATGCAAGAAGGCAAGGTTATTGCTTATGGTTCGAGACAATTGCGTCCGCATGAGAAGAATTATCCGACGCATGATTTGGAGCTAGCAGCTATTATCTTTGCCTTGAAGCAGTGGAGGCATTATGTTTATGGTGAGAAGGTCAACATCTACACTGACCACAAGAGCCTGAAGTACATTTATCAACAGAAGGATCTAAATCTTCGGCAGAGAAGGTGGTTGGAAGTATTGGAAGACATTCGTCTTGAGATCAAGTATCATCTGGACAAGGCGAATGTGGTTGTTGATGGACTTAGCAGGAAGAGTAGTTTAATCAAGTTTGATCACTACTCGATGTGAGTTGGCAGCAGAGATTGATCAGGCATGTATCGAGGTGGTGCTGCAGGGTTTGGGGCGTCTTTGGCTCCGTTGAGGCTGCAGCCTTCCTTGAGAGAGAGAATTGTGGAAGGTCAAAGATCAGATTCAGAAGATGTTGCAATAGGTTTCAGAAGGCAAGTTATCAGAGCTTCGTGTCTAAGATGGAATTCTTTGGATGGGTGAGAGGTTGTGTGTTCCAGATAATGCAGGTTTGAGGAAGAGTATCTTGTAGGAAGCACACAGTACTTTGTTGTCAGTACATCCTGGAGGCACGAAGATGTACAAGGACATCAAACAGCACTTTTGGTGGTCTGGTATGAAGAGGGATGTGACAGATTTCGTGGCAAGATGTCTGACTTGTCAGCAGATCAAAGCAGAAAATCAGAGACCTGGAGGTTTGTTACAGCCGTTGCCCATTCCGAAGTGGAAATGGGAGAATTTCAGTATAGATTTCATCACGGGTTTGCCGAGGAGTTCGAAGGGAAATGACTCGATTTGGGTTATTGCGGACCGTTTGACTAAGTCGGCTCACTTTCTGGCCAGAAAAATTACTTGGTCGTTGGAGAAATTGGCTGAGTTGTACATTGGTGAGATTGTGAGACTTCATGGAGTTCCTGTGTCGATTGTTTCCGACAGGGATGCAAGGTTCACTTCAAGGTTTTGAAGGAGCCTACAAGCAGCTTTGGGCACCAGAACTGATTTTAGTACCACTTTTCATCCACAGACTGATGGTCAGACTGAAAGGGTGAATCGAGCGCTGGAAGATATGCTGAGGGCTTGTGTTATGGATTTCGGTGGTAGCTGGGAGAGATACTTAGCATTGGTTGAGTTTGCTTATAACAACAGTTACCATGCGAGTATCGAAATGGCTCCGTATGAGGCTTTGTACGGGCGGAGGTGCAGGACACCTTTTTGTTGGTATGAGGTTGGCAAGAGACAGATGTTTGGTCCTGAGATCGTGCAGCAAACATCAGAGCAGATTGAGCTGATTCGCAAGAGGTTGGTTGAGGCTCAGAGTCGGCAGAAGAGTTATGTTGATACTCGATGAAGGGACTTGGAGTTTGAGGTTGGAAATGCAGTTTTCCTCAAGGTGTCTCCTACCAAAGGAGTGATCAGGTTCGGTAAGGGAGGCAAGTTGGCGCCAAGGTATATTGGGCCATACAAGATCGTGGAGCGGATTGACAAGACAACATATAGGTTGGAGCTTCCAAAGGAGTTGACACAGGTGCATGATGTGTTCCATGTGTCGTTGTTGAGGAAGTATGTGCCGGATCAAAGTCATCAGTTGGTAGAGGTTCCTGAAGGTCTACAGGTGAACTTGAGTTACAAGGAACAGCCTGTGGAGGTCGTCGATTGTAGGGAGAAAGTTCTTAGGATCAAAATGATACCTATGGTCAAGGTGCTGTAGAGAAATCAGCAGTTCGAGGAGGCTACTTGGGAGCCAGAAGATTGCATGCAGAAGGATTTCCCTGAGCTTTTTGTATGAATGTATTTTTCTTTTATGTGATTGTAATTCCTTTGAATGACTGTACCTTTGAGTTGAGTTGTATTTCTTCTATTTTGATTATGTTCTCATATGCAATTGTTTGAATTATGTTTCCATTTATGAGATATTGCATTCCTTGTTGGTATGTTTGTTTGGACCCCATTAGTAATAGTTCTGAGGACAGAACTCTTCTAAGGAGGGAGCGATGTAGTACCCCGTATTTTTAAACACTATTTTGAGATTAGAAAATGAATTGAAATGATTTTTTTGGTGATTTAATAAATGTTCATTTAGAAACCTATCTTTTACACGTGCAAAACAAGTGCGAATGTTGTCTTGGAAAACTTTAAACCACAAATTTTTTTGGGAAAACTCATTATGTATTATTTGAGATTATTTGTAATTTTTCTAGATTTTTCTGATATTTATTGGACCTATTTGCAAATATTGTGGGGGAATAAACTCTATTAAGTGGAGACTGTTACCGCTGATTTCGGTGTGGGGGTAAACAGATAGAATTTGTGAGTCCGAGAACAACCTGAACAGTTGACTCAAGCCTTCTTGCTCCTGGCGCAACCTGCAAGGAAGTGCGAGACACCGGGGTTGATTCCGGCGACGCACCCTCCGACGCTCTTGTCAGTAATCAGAAGAGATTAAGAAAGAGCTTAAAAGTGGTGAAAAAGTGATTAACCTGGTCATAGTGGCAGAGGGGAAGTATTTATAGTCGCCAGGGGAGTGATTAGAGGTCTGGTTCCCTGTATAACTGCTAGGAGAAAAATCCTCACAGTCTGTTTAGGAAACTAACCCCTTGATTCCCGGTGAGAGCAAATCAGGCCCGTTGACTTGGTCAAATCAGTGGCCCTGATTTGTCTCTTGCTGGTCTGGGCTCGCTTCGGGTCGGGACCCGTGCCCAACTGGAGCGGACCCGTTCGTGGGTTATTGGGTCTGTGAGAAGGAGATCCAGTACCCGCTTTGGATCCGCTTGTATGTGAAATTACCTTTTTACCCCCGAGCTTCAAGATTCGTGCCCAATCTGGACGGTTCCGATTTAACCCCATTTTTAGCCATATCATGAGCCCCCCACTCCTAAAGACTGAGCGTGATCAGCCTTTGAGGAGTAGTTTGACTGTTTTGGTGGCTAGCGGAGTTGTATCGGAGTCCACATGGAGGACTTAGAATTTCGAAGGGGGTAGTGAGGTAACTTTTTGATGTCATGTACTGTTTCCTAGCCATATCGAGTATTTGACGGCTCTTATTTATTTTTTCGGATTATTTACTTAATTTTGCGATGTGTTTACTAATCGTTCGGGGGCCTTAACAGTGCATTCTAGGCGATAATTGTCCGTTCAGGGGCTCAAAAATATACCCCCGAATTTTTAATTATTTTCTAGAATTTTTTAGTTAATTTTCCCGAATTTTTAGCAATTTTTTCGCAATTTTTAAATAAATAAACGATTTAAATAAATAAAAAACGATTTTTAATACCGATTTATGGCGTGGTTCGATCTGAGCCGTTGATCATGGTCGAGCTCGAATTTCTGAGAGATCCAGTGGCTGTTATCGCTCGGAAGCTTTTTTCTCCGTTTACGGGCTCGGAAAGGCACTTGCTCGGCCGCCGACCGAAGACAGGGGGTCTCGGCAAGCCGAGCGACGTGGCGCAATCTGAGTCGTCGGATGATGGTGTGAATCCCAAGAAAACGCTATCTTGTCTTTTAGTGCACGCGGCACAATCTGGACTGTTTGTCATCAAGAGCACGAATTTCTGGGAGATCCAACGGTCGTAGTAGCTCGGTGTCTTTTTTCTCCGTTTGCGAGCTCGGAAAGGCACTTGCTCGTCCGCCGACCGGAGGGAGGGGGTCTCGGCAAATCCGAGCGACGTGGCGCAATCTGAGCCGTCGGATGGCGACGCGCATCTCGAGACGGGCACATTCCCCAAGAAAACACTATCTTGTCGTTTAGTGTCCTCGGCGAGATCTGGGCCGTCTGATCAAGATCAGGCGCGATTTTTGAGGAGAAAGTGAGTTTTCTCCGTTTGCGAGCTCGGAAAGGCACTTGCTCGTCCGCCGACCGGAGGGAAGGGGTCTCGGCAAATCCGAGCGGCATGGCGCAATCTGAGCCGTCGGATGGCGACGCGCATCTCGAGATGGGCACATTCTCCAAGAAAACACTATCTTGTCGTTTAGTGTCCTCGGCGAGATCTGGGCCGTCTGATCAAGATCAGGCGCGATTTTTGAGGAGAAGGTGAGTTTTCTCCGTTTGCGAGCTCGGAAAGGCACTTGCTCGTCCGCCGATCGGAGGGATGGGGTCTCGGCAAATCCGAGTGACGTGGCGCAGTCTGTTTCGAGATGATTCTGTTCCCAAGGACATTAATGGTGCCTCGGGGTTTGTGCGGCGTTCCACCTTCCCCAGGTCATTAAGGATAACCCCTTCAATTAATGCGTGGCGTTTCAACTTCCGAGGGTCATAATGGCTGGTTCTTGGAGGGTAGGCTATAAGTACTCCATTCCCCTTGTTATTTCAGTCGCAGCAATGTTGAGTTTTAGACCTCGGTGGTGTCTGCCTCTGGCGGACGCTAGTCTTGTGGAGTCTTAACCTTGATAGGTTCGGAGGGGTGGTCACTCTACTGCCTTCTTCTTCTCCCGTTCCTGACGGCCCCCATTGTGGGTGTCAGGATCGGGGGAGAATGAGGCAGGAGTAGTGACGACGGTGATCCGAGCCCGAGGTATGAGTCGCTCCGGGATGATGGGTGGTTGTTCTTCCACCAAGGTCTTCTGCCTACTCCGGCTGCCTCGAGGTGGGTGGCGGGGTCGGAGGAGATCATGGTGGAAGAGGTGACGATCCAAATTCGGACCCGGCGGAGATCATGGCTCGGACTTCAGGACCATCGGTGAGATTGATGGGGAAGAAACAAAGGGCGTTTCGAGCTTGTTGTTTGCAACTGTGAAGGCTCTGTTGCCAGAGTCCTCTACCAGGCCGAACCTTCACAGTTGCAATCAACTAGCTCGGAATGGTGCGTTTCTCCCGATCTCTGAGTGTTGATCTGCTTTCGACCGGGGCCCGTGGGTCGGCGGAATACCAACCGAGACCCGGGGCCTGGGGGGTGCTCGCCGAGGGCGGTGCCTTAAAACTTCGAATCAAAACTTTTTATGGTTTCTCCAGACAGAGGTGAGGTATGGAGGAGGTATAGGTAATCCGAGCGAGTTGGCGCAATTTGAACCGTTGGATGGCGGCTCGCATCTCGAGACGGGCACATTTCTCAAGAAAATACTATCTTGTCGTTTAGTGTCCTCGGCGAGATCTGGGCCGTCTGATCGAGACTATGCACGAATGTTGAGGAGAAAGTGCGTTTTCTCCGTTTGCAGGCTCGGAAAGGCACTTGCTCGGAGACCGACCAGAGTCTGTGCAATCTGGCTTGGATTGCGTGTAGCTCGGATTCAGGTCCCATTGCGCCGAGCTAGTTGACTTGGTGAGGAAGGCAGTTGTGTTGGGCCTTCGCGACGTTTCGAGAGCAGCCCAAAAGTCGCGCTCTTTCGTTTGGAAGTCCAAAGGACGTTCCATTTTACTATAAATCTTCACCCCCCTTAGACCAAGTCTCATTTTTTTACTTTTACTCTCTCTCTTCAGTTTTTACTTTGCCTTCGAAGTTTTCAGCTCTCTGGTGGCGGTGCTAGCTGTTGCGGTAGCGTTCTTTGTCTCCGGTGAACTTTCCGACCGTACCTATCACTTCAAGGTCAGTCTCTTTCCCTTCTCTTTTAGAAAAAATGGTTAAGATCACGGATGAGACCCCCGCCTCGGAGCAAGCCGTTGGCCGAGGGGATAAAGGGAAGGAGGTAGTGGAGCCGAGCGATCAGAATGTCGTTCGTCCGGACAGAGAGGGCGAAGTGGCCAAGCTGCCTAAGGAGGTTGCGGCGGTGTCCCGGGAGGGCAAGGCCGTGGTCACGATCGTGGAAACGCCGAAGACGGCTGGAGCGTTCGGTCGGCAGCCCATTTCTCTGTCGAGCATGGGGGGCGTACGGGACTACGCCGAGGACACCTTGGAGAGGGTGACACAAGGTACGGCGAAGTTGGTGGAAGAGAACGAGCCGAGGGAGCTGTCCGAGGTGGACCATACCATCTCGTCTCTCACCGAGGGTGACCTCCACCTGATCCGAGAGGGCTTCCGGATCCCTGCCGACTATGGACTGCTCCTCCCCGGGCCGGGTTTCCGAGCCAACACAAAGTTCTCGTCGGACATGTGCGTCTTTCCGGTCGACTCCCTTATTGTCGGACTCCGCTTTCCCCTCCACCCGTTCGTGGTTGATGTTCTGACATGGTACGGTTTGAGCCCCGCCCAGCTGATGCCGAACACATGGAGGCACGTCATGGCATTCGTCCTCCGATGCCAAGAGGTCGGCGGTAAGCCGAGTATGTTCCTCTTTCGGAGTCTCTACCGACCCTGTCAGCCAAGGCGAGACGAACAGAGGTTCTATCTTTCGCCCAGGACGGGCGTGAAGCTGATCGAGAATCCGGACTCGATCAAACATTGGAAGGAGAAGTACTTCCTTATCCGAGCTCCGGCGCCGTGGGTGATACCGACGGTTTGGGCAAAGGAGGGTCTGCCCAAGCGGACCAAGAAGGAGGCGGCGCTGAGTGATGAGGAGGCGGAGGTCCAGAAGAAGCTCCTCGCCCTGCCAGCGCTAAGCTGGAAAGAAATTACCGAGGAGGATCTGTTCCGTGGGGGTCTCAGTCCGATCGACCCTAGTATGCTTCTGGTATTTATACTCTTTGCTTAAAGTTCATGAAAATTTTTCTAAGTTTTTTCATTCGGCTTGTGCAGAGATGATGAAGCTGGATTACAAAGCCCTGGTGGCGAAGGGCCGGTCGGAGCAGGAGGCAAAGAAGAAGAGGCCTTCGGCAGGGTCCCAGGACAGCCGAGCCTCGAAGAAGCCTTCGGTCGAGAAGACTGCCGACCAACCGAAGGTCGCGGTCCTCGAGCAGGGGGAGATCAGGGTCCTCGACTCTCCTGCCTCGGGTGCGCCGACACCGCCTCCGAAGGGGGATGCCCCCGGTTCGTCGAGCGGTGCGTTCGGCGTGAAGGAGGTGTTGTCCCTCCAGGTTCCATCCCTCACTGCCGAGGCGGAGAAGATCTTGACCGAGCATCATAAGCAGATCTTCGTCCCCGACTGGCAGGTGATGAACGTCGACGGCTTCTTGGGCGACGGCAACATCTGCATGGAGGCGGTGAGGCACCTGCCGACCTCGAAGGATCGAGCGACCCTGAAGGCCGGGCTGGCAGGGGACGCCGTGATGCAGATTGCTCGGAATACTATGTCGGTAAGTTGGCCGAGCTCTCCCTCATCGAAATTTCTTCCTTAGAATTTTTTCTAAGTCATTGGGTTTGGATTTTAATCTGCTGTTCTTTTTCAGACCCTCTGCCACTTCAACTTCCTGCTCGAGGAGTTCGCGAACAAGGAGCAGGAGAATGAACGGGAGAGAGCGGAGCGCGTCAAGGCTACACAGCTGCTTGATGCCGAGCAGCTCCTCTCGGCGAAGAGGGCTGCTGAAATGAAGGGGCTGGAGCAGCAGCTGGCCGACGCCATTCAGCTGTCGAAGGACGCGGCGGCCAAACTTGAGGCCTCGGAGAAAGAGGCCGCCGAGCTGAAGGAGGCACTGGCCAACGCTCGGTCGGAAGCGGAGAAGGCTCGGAAGAGGGCCGAGAGGATCATGGCCAAGCACCAGAAGAAGGTGAAGAAGGTGAGGAAGGCCGTGCAGGAGGAGGCCGCGCAGCACATGCTCCAGAACATGGAGGAAGCCTACGGTCGAGCCCTGCTCCACGTTGCCGCCAAGAACCCGGGCTTCGACACGTCCTCCTACCACTTTTACGACCTCGTGGAAGGGGAGGAGGGTGTTCCCGAGGGGTTGCTCGGCCCCGAGGGAGAGACAGAAGGCGCCAAAGGCCCAGGGGAGACCGAAGCCGAGGGCGAGGAGGAGGACGACTCCGAGGAGGAGAGTGGGAGCGAGGACGGAGGCGAGGGCGATGGCGAGGACAAGGCCGGGGGGTCGACGGACCTTAACGACAAAAAGGTCGACCCCTGACTCGGTTGTCTTTTTTAGTCCCTTTTTTTTTGTAAGCCTAACCGCGGACTGGCCACCGCTTGTGTAAAACTTTCACCTCGGTTTTGAATGAAAACATTTTGTTTGGCAAAAATTTTATCCAAGTGTTGAGCCTCGAATTTGCGTGTGACTAGTTGTAGATGTTTCCGTGTATTGTCCCATCGGATTTATCTCCACTTTTCAGGTGAAGTTCGGTCCGATCACGGAGGTTGTATACCTTCGGAAGGAGCTGGCGAAAACGAAGGGCGAGCTCTTGCAGAGCCGACAGAATCGTTTCTCCTGCTCGGCAAGCTGGAGGAGACGAAGGCAGCTGTGCGGAGGTACTGTCGCGAGCTGTGACAACTGCGGAAGTACCCCCAAGCTCCTTGTCCCGAAGGGGAAGTCGAGCGGCTCCGTAGAGAGCTCACTGCCGCCGAGCAGAAGAATGATGACCTTTTGGCTGAGGTCCAACACTTGAAATTATCGGAGAAAGAACGCTCGGCGGCGGAAGAGAAGCTGACTTCCGAGCTGGAGAAGGCGTCGGTCGAGCGCAAGAGGCTATTGGCCGAAGTCGACAAGCTCAGAAGGATCACAATAGACAGGGGGATCGAGGTCACCCACTTCCGACGGCTCGCGACCGATGGTGCCAACGCCTCCGGCTCATCGAGGCCTTCTCGTCTGAGGAAGTTGGCGAAGGACGACGCTCTGAAAGACAGAATCATTGAACTGGAGGAAGAGATTGCGTCGCTCAAGCCTGTGCCGGAGAGGGCTAACGTCCGCAGTACGTCGTGCACCCGCGAAGAGAGCGAGAGGGGGATTTCTTTTTACGAACTCGCAACATGTTTGCCTGCGGCTAGGCGGAGCCCTGCCGACGCTCAGAGTAGCGCAGCCGTCTCGTCGAGCGGTGCCTCGGCCGGCGCCACAATTAGGGTCGGTAGCGAAGGGGGTTCACGCTTCGTTGGTTTAGGATCGAGTTCGGAGGGCAGGCCTCGTCGTCCTCGCATTTCCCTGAACCGAAGCGTTCCCCTTCCGAAGAGGCCCTGATCATGTTGTTTTATGTTCCTTCGGATTTGTTGTAAAACTTTGTAGTAGAGTCGGTCCTGATGTATGTGAAGACAATATATATGAGTTTGTAAGTTTGTTTGGATAATTTTCCAAGTCTTGCGCCTCGGAAGTGTATTGAAAACTTGCAATTCGTTCTCCTTTCTTTTCAGCTCGAGGTGGCCGACCCTTATGCTGATTTCCGCGGTTCGGATGACGAATCTGAATCCAAGGCCACTTCTGGGGCGGCGGCTCTGAGTCCTAGGAGCGTCGAGCTGGAGTTACGCCGAGCTGAGAGTGAGCGGGCCCACCTTTCGTCCGTCCTCGACCTTCGAAAAGCGGAGATCCAACGCCTGGAGAATAGGATCGCCGAGTTGAGCCCTACAGGGGGGACGAAGATTCGCAAACCGCTTTCAGCAACGCTCTTCGGGTCAAGTGTATTCGGCACAACCAGTCGAAGGTCATAGCAGAGCGGGACGATTTGCTCTCGGAGATTCGGCACTTGCAGACTGTGGTAGCGAAGCTCCGGAAGGATGCCGGGGAGCTATCAGCCGAGGAGGACGGACAGTCGACCAAACAGTCTAGTGAAAACATTTCCATATGAGGGCCAAGTATAGTGGGTCGGCGTCGTGTATTTTATTTGCAAACACTTTGTAACCATGGAACAGATGTACTTTGTATTACAGCGTGGCTGTTTAATAAAATATCTTTCATTGCTCTGCACTTTTGTCTTGCTTATAACTGTGTTGGTCGTGCCGAGGTCTTTGAACCGAGCGTGTTAGTTCCGTCGGCGAGAGTGTTGAACCGAACGGGTTCCTATATGTACGGTATTTTGTCGTTTAGTGACTCTGACAAGGTACGGCGCGAGTTCCTAGGCGGCTCTGTCCCCGAGAAAGCGCTATCTTGTCGTTTAGCGCAGGTGGCAAGATCTGAGCCGTTGAACGTAGGCACGAATCTCGAGGCGGCTGAGTTCCCAAGAAAACGTTATCTTGTCGTTTAGCGCAGGTGGCAAGATCTGAGCCGTCTGATCGAGATCATGCACGAAAGTTGAGGAGAAAGTGAGTTTTCTCCGTTTGCGAGCTCGGGAAGGCACTTGCTCGGTAGCAAGATCTGAGCCGTAGGGCTTCGGGCTTCGGCTGTTAGGCAAGGGTGCTCGGATTATGTGGCCGAACGTAACTTCAGTACCCCTCCACTGGCGAAGCGGAGTGGGGGTCCACTCCCAGTCTGCCGCGAAGCAAGTGCTGGACTCCGGGACCATCATTGTAGTTCAATGGTTGTGGGAGCAATTCCGAACGACAATCTACCCCTTGCTCGTCCGGAGACGAGCCGAGGAGGTAAAGTCGAGCCGAGTGTTGGACTCCGAACCATCGGTGTAGTTCAACAGTTGTGGGAGCAATTCCGAACGGCGATCTACCCCTTGCTCGTCCGGAGACGAGCCGAGGAGGTAAAGTCGAGCCGAGTGTTGGACTCCGAACCATCGGTGTAGTTCAACGGTTGTGGGAGCAATTCCGAACGGCGATCTACCCCTTGCTCGTCCGGAGACGAGCCGAGGAGGTAAAGTCGAGCCGAGTGTTGGACTCCGAACCATCGGTGTAGTTCAACGGTTGTGGGAGCAATTCCGAACGGCGATCTACCCCTGGCTCGTCCGGAGGCGAGCCGAGGAGGTAAAGTCGAGCCGAGTGTTGGACTCCGAACCATCGGTTGAAATCACAATTTAAAAAGCAGGTGATAAGAGGGAGGAGAAGCATGCGAATTCACAAATACGAAAGAGCTTTCTTTATTGATAATCGACGGCGAACCGTTTTACATAGTACAATTTATGAAAATAGGTTACAAGTCGAAGGACTGGAATGGCTCGATATCCTATGATACCTAGAGTGGCGCCGGAGCGTTTTCTTGGTATTTTAGGAGGTGGTCGGCGTTCCAGGTCCTCGGAAGCTCCCTGCCCTCTAGGTCTTCAAGACGATATGTTCCGGGCCGAACTACTTTTGTGATCCTGTACGGCCCTTCCCAGTTCGGAGCCAGCTTGCTCTTCTGACTGGGGAAGGATATGGCTAGCTTTCTCAAGACCAAATCTCCTTGCTTAAGGTTGGCGGGTCGGACCTTTTTGTTGTACGCTAGTTCAACCCTCCTTCGGTAACTCTGCTGCCGAATCGCAGCTCTTTCCCTCAGTTAATCTATCAGGTCTAAGTCTGCTCTGAGGTCTCTGGCATTCTGTGCTTCGTCATAGGCTGTGAGCCGAGGAAAAGGTATTCCGACCTCGAGAGGTATCACGGCCTCGGACCCATAGGTGAGGTTGAAAGGGGACTCGCCTGTGGGGGTCCGCTTGCTCGTGCGGTAGTTCCATAGGACGTTGGGGAGTTGGTCGACCCACAAGCCCTTGGAACTTTTGTCTAGCCTTTTCTTGATGCCCGCGAGGATCTGCCGATTAGCATTTTCTGCCTGTCCGTTCGACTGAGGGTGAGAGACGGACGAGAAGCGCTGCTGGATGGCCAGGTCGTCGCATAGAGCTCGGAATGCTGCGCCAGTGAACTGAGTTCCGTTGTCCGTCACGAGGGCACGGGGGATGCCGAACCTACAGATGATGCTCTTCCAGAAGAACTGTACCACCTTGTTCTCGGTTATAGTGGCGAGGGGCTCGTCCTCGACCCACTTCGAGAAGTAGTCGATGGCTATGACCAAGAACCTGAACTGACCCGGAGCCGGAGGGAAAGGCCCTAGTAAATCCATCCCCCACATTGCAAAGGGGATGGGACTTGATAGGGAGGCGAGATTGGCCTGAGGGAGGCGTCGGATGCTGGAGTGTCTCTGACAAGAGCTGCATTGTCGAACGTGTCGCTCGGCATCTTGAAGGAGGGTCGGCCAGAAGTACCCATAATTCAAAGCTTTTCGGGCCACGGACCTAAATCCTGAGTGTGCCCCTCCGATGCCTTCGTGGAGCTCTTGTAGGGCGTATTCAGCCTGATCCGGAGAGAGGCACCTTAGGTACGGTCGGCCGTCTATTTGAGAGAAAGAGCGTTTGTATAGGGTGCCCTCGATCAAGACATACCGCTCTGCCCGGGTTCTGACTCGGCGAGCCTCTTTGGGGTCTTCGGGTAGGAGCCCGTCCCTTAAGAACTCCACTAAAGGCTTCATCCAATTATCTTGTAACATGACCGGCAATGACTCCGCCGAGCCAGGTGTCTCGTCTTCGATGCTCGGCTTAGAGAGGACTTCGATCAGTACGGTCTGTTCGAGGCCTTGCAGGGAGGACGAGGCCAATTTGGAGAGGGCATCGGCCTGTGAGTTCTCTTCACGAGGGACCCGCTGGATGAGTGCCTCCTCGAATCGGCCCATGAGGGCCCGAACCTTAGCAAGGTACTTCGCCATTCGCTCGTCTCGGGCCTCGTATTCGCCCAAGACCTGATTTACGACGAGCTGGGAATCGCTGTGGATTCGGAGGTGCTGCGCCCCAGCACTTCGTGCAAGTCCGAGGCCAGCAATGAGTGCTTCGTACTTCGCCTCGTTGTTCGAGGCCTTGAAGTTTATGCGGATCGCGTACTGGAGGACGAAGTCGTCAGGGCCGTTTAGAATGATGCCGGCGCCGCTCCCTTCATTACAGGAGGATCCGTCCACGAAGACTGTCCAAATGGGGGGTCCATTCGGAATGTGTTCGACCTCAGGGATAGTGGACTCTACGATGAAGTCGGCGAGTGCCTGCGCCTTAATTGCTGTCCGAGGCTGGTAAGAGATGTCATGCTGGCTCAGCTCTATGGACCACTTCATCAGCCGGCCCGAGGTCTCGGGCTCGTAGAGGATCTGCTTTAGGGGTTGGTCGGTGAGGACGACGATCGAGTGGGACTGAAAGTATGGCCGAAGCTTCCTCGCCGCCGTGACTAGGGCGTAGGCCATCTTTTCTATCTTCGGATAGCGGAGCTCGGCGTCCCGAAGCACTTTGCTCACGTAGTAGATGGGCCTTTGGGACCGGTCTTCCTCTCTTACCAAGACAGCGCTCAAGGTCTGCTCGGAAGCAGCCAAGTAGACAAAGAGAGTCTCGCCCGGGACCGGTTTGCTGAGCAGAGGGGGGTTCACCAAGTAGGCCTTTAGTTGGTCGAACGACTCCTATTGTGGTTGGCCCCATTCAAAACCCTTAGCCCCCCTGAGTGCTTTGAAGAAGGGGAGGCACTTTTCCCCCGACTTCGAGAGGAACCGACCGATAGCGGCGAGCCAACCGGTAAGCTTCTGCACCTCCTTGATGTTCCGAGGCGGGGCCATGTCTAATATGGCCTTAATCTTCTCGGGATTAGCTTCGATTCCTCGTTGGCTTACCATGAAGCCGAGGAATTTTCCCGAGGAGACCCCGAACGCACACTTGTTCGGGTTCAGCCGCATGCTGTGCCTTCTCAACACACCGAAGGCCTCCTGGAGGTCGGCCACGTGATCAGTGCCTCGGACGCTTTTGACGAGCATGTCGTCAACGTATACCTCCATATTCCGACCTATCTGGTTCTGGAAGACCTTATTGACGAGGCGCTGATAGGTGGCGCCTGCGTTCTTCAAGCCGAACGGCATGACCCGATAGCAGTAGAGGCCCTCGTCCGTGATGAAGGAAGTCTTCGGAATGTCCGGAGGGAACATTCGGATTTGGTTATAGCCCGAGAAGGCATCCATGAAGTTGAGGAGCTCATGGCCCGAGGTGGCGTCAATGAGGGTGTCGATGTTTGGAAGAGGGAATGGGTCCTTCGGACACGCCTTATTCAGGTCGGTGAAGTCAATGCATATTCTCCAGGAGCCGTTCGACTTCTTGACCATCACAACGTTGGACAGCTACTCAGGGTAATTTACCTCATGTATGAACTTGGCCTTCAGCAGTTTATCCACCTCCTCCTTGATGGCCTGCTGTCGCTCGGGAGCGAACTTTCGCCTCTTCTGCTGAACCGGTTTGCACCCCGGTTCGACACTTAGGCGATGGACGAGCAGCTCCTCGGAAATGCCGGGCATGTCCGCGGCCGACCATGCAAACAAGTCACGGTTATCCCGGATGCATTTAATCAGGTCCTAGCAAAGTGCGGTAGGCAAAGATTTGCTGATGAGGAACTTCCGGCTCGGGTCCTCGTCCGAGAAGAGTACTTCTTCTAACTCGTCCGCCGGCTCGGACGTTGGCCGAGCTTTCGGCTCGGGGATTTCTAGCGTCTCGAGCAAGAGCACTGGTCCCCCGGTGGAAGTCATGTAGCACTTCCGGGCTGTTTCTTGGCTTCCCCTGACTTCCCCTACTCCCGACCGAGTGGGGAACTTCATTTTCAAATGGTACGCCGAGGGGACAGCTTCCAAGGCGGCTAGGCCGGGTCGGCCTAGAATGACATTATACGCCGCCGGGACGTCGACGACCATGAAGTCCATCGGCTCGGTCCGGGTAGTAGGGGCGCTTCCCGCGGTTACGTCTAGGGTTATCACTCCCTCGACAGTTACCGGGACCCCCGTGAACCCGTGGAGTGTATAACCGGCCGGCTTGAGACGGTCCCGAGACAGCTGCAGGCCTCGGAAGGCCGAGAGGAAAAGAATATTGACCGAACTCCCATTGTCTACTAAAATCCTCTGCACCTTGAAGTTGGCCATCCGGAGGTCGATGACGAGGGCATCACAGTGTGGGGTTCGGACCCCTTCGAGGTCTGCGTCGGAGAAAGACACAGGGACGCCGAGACCTTTGGGGGGAGGGGCACTGTGAACAGAGTTGACCTCTCTGACGAAGGCCTTCCGGGAGGAATTAGAGGAGCCCCCCATGGGGCCTCCGTTGATCAGGTGCAGAATCCGTTCCTCCTCGAACTCGGGTGTCTCTTCGCGTCGCTCGGAGCGCTTGTTAGCCCCCCGAGGCGGAGGAGAATTGCGATCCGCCCGATCGTTAGCCTTCACGAATTTGGCCAACTGCCCCCTCCGGATGAGGGCTTCGATCTCATCTCTCAAAGCCCGGCAGTCGTTTGTGTCGTGGCCGTGGTCCCGATGGTAACGACACCATTTATCTTTGTTCCTCCTCTTTGCCGGGGTGTGCATCCTCGGAGCTGGAGGGATGACTCCCTCCTTCTCCACTTCCATTAGGATGGTGGAGACGTTAGTGGTGAGGGGAGTGAACTTCTCGAACCTGGGGGGAGGGCGACGTTGACCGCCATTGTCCTTCTGAGCTTTCTTGGACCCCTCTTCCCCCGTCGCCTTCCTCTTCGACCCTGAGGAGGGCCCCCCGAAGCTCGGAAGGGCTTCAGCCTCCTCTGCTCGGATGTACTTCTCGCACCTCAGGAGGAGGTCGGCGAAGTAATGCGGGGGCTTCTTGGCTAGGGACGATCGGAGGTTGGCATTGAGAACGTTCGACTGGAACACCATGGTCGCCACTGACTAGTCTAAGGAGGCGATAGACCTAACCTCTGCGGTGAATCTCTTCACATAGTCTCGCAGCTTCTCTTCCCTTTCCTGCCGCAGGTTCAGTAGGGAGATGCTTGTCTTCTCAGCTCGCCTGCTACTCACGAAGTGAGTTATGAACAACGTCTCAAACTGCTCGAACGAGAGGATCGAGGAGGGAGCGAGTCTGGAATACCATTCCCGAGCCGACCCCTTGAGGGTGGCGGGGAAGGTCCTGCAGAGCACGGCGTCGGAAGCTTGATGGATCAGCATCAGGGTCTTGAAGCTTTCGACGTGATCAACTGGGTCGGATTCCCCTGAGTACGTTTCAAACTGCGGAGGTTTGAAACCCCTCGGTATGTGGGCCTCCATGATCGACCGAGAGAAAGGGGGATCTGCTGGGACGGACCGTTCCTGCTCGGGACTCCTCCTCTCTGTCCATGCGGCCAATACGCCTTTCCACCTCATGGAGGCGGCGGATGAGGGCGTCGTCCCTCCGCTGGTAATCATACGACCCCCCGAACTCTTCTTCATAGGAAGGGGAGCGCGGACTGCGGCGCCGGTAGCCCTGGGATCGGCGAGGACTGTACTGCTGCTGCTGGCGGCTGGGAGCCGGGGAAAGACTTCGGGTTCGGCGGCGAGGACTGGGATCCCTCGGGGGCGTTGGAGCCCTCTGGGCATTTTGGACGTTCTGCCGAAGGTTGAGAGCCTGCAGAACGGTGTCTTGGAATTGTAGGAACTCGGCACGAGTGATCGGTGCGTCATTGTTCCTCCGAGGATGCCGATCCGCGGGGGAATGCGGCCTCCTCCTCCTGCGTTCGAGAGACGTCGCCCGACCCCTGCGGTCCGGGGACCTCCTTCCGTCTCGGCGACGTGGGGACCGCTCACCCTGACGCTGGCGGGAGGCTCCCCTCTCGGGCCCGCCTCTCGTCAAGGTGGGTGTGGAGGTCGTCATCCTTCTGGCGGTTCAGG